>MU224907.1:1879784-1906628 GCA_018584345.1 Thuja plicata
AATTTTATCAATATTCTCCATGTCGACATAGTCTTTCTTACCTTTCACCAAAAGAGCCCTCTCCTCATCAGTGACAGGAAATTTCTTGTAAGCTCTGGTTCCCACTTTCACCTCTTTAGAGTACTTCTGACCATCCAGTGGGAGACCAGTGATATCAGATAAGACCTCGAGGCTGAGGCTAAAATACTTGCCCGCAATATTAACCGTGCCCTTATCCCAGCCATCAGCGAAGGCTTTGGAAACCTCTGAATCAAAACCATGAAGTCTCTTAAGAAATTAAGTATAGTTAGGTAAATCTTCTAACATAATTTTTAGTGACACGTGTCTCATTTTCAGAGGAAGTTTATAGAAATTGTTTATCATTCCCACATTTGGCCCATAATAGACCTTACATCATTAATTTGTGCTAATCTAACTAACCACAATATCCGTTGTTAGTTATTGTTGGATGGTGGGTCCCATAGGTTGTTTGGCCTCATCACCTATGACTTGACATGTCTTTCATTCATCTAAAGATTGACACGAAATAGTGACATGTGTCCCTTTTCCAAAATAAGTTTGTGGAAAGTTTTAAGCCTCAAATCTTTGGCCCAAAATAGAGCTTCGCCAGTGATCTGTGATCATCCAAGGGTCATTAAATTTTATTTACTTTTGTATATTATTTTTTATTTTTCTTATACAATGTAAATACCAAGTATATCTTCAATTTGAAAGATTTTAAATAATATATTGATTACGGTTACGCTTTAGATTGTCTACAAATTTATTGATTATTGGTTACAATTTAGAAATTCTAATATTTATTATTAAATTTTAATATTATTATTATTTAAATTTTCAAATGTTTATTATTATTTAATTATTATCATAAAATGTATTTTTTTATGTATAATCTAAATGTTAGAATGTTTACAATATAAGATAAAAAAATTATATTTAAAAATATTTATTATTTATTTTAATTATATTTAATATTTTAAATTATAAGATATATAAATAATAAATTGAATGTATATACTATAAATAGTTAATTGAATGTATAAATATAAATTGAACGCTCAGTAACACATGTCTCTTTTCCAAAGGTGATTTGTAGAAATTGTTTATCGACCCACATTCACCCGGAATAGTCCTTTTGTCATTGATCTTTGATCATCCAACAAACCACCATCCACGATATCGGTTGTCACTATGGACGGTGGGTCCCATAGGTTGTTTGGCCTCGTCATGTGACACATAGAGATTATGTTAATATAACTCAAGCCTTTCTTTCATTCATTTGAAGACTAACACAAAATGGTGATACACGTCCCTTTTTCGAAAGAAGTTTGTAAAAACATTTAACTCACAAAACTTTGGCCCAAAATAGAGCTTTCACCATTCATCGACGATCATCTAATGGTCATTAAATTTTATTTATTTTTCTTATAAAATGTAACTATCAAGTATATTTATATGTATAATTTGAAATATTATAAAATATATTGATTAAGGTTACGACTTAGAATGTCTATGAATTTTTTAATTTTGGTCATACAATTGGCTACAAAATTATCCATTCTACGGATTTAGTGGCTAATTATCAAACTAGGAAGTAATTTAAAGCTTTATGGATTGTGGAAAAATAATGCATTTGGATCATTTTAAGATTCATAAATTAGTAACGTAGTACTATATTGTAATTTCAATTTATTAGCAATTCACAAAATCACACAAGTCATTTTGTTTGGTTCATTTTAAGATTCATAAATTATTAACTTGGTACTGCATTGTAATTTCAATTTTGTCTATAAATTATTACACACATAATTGTTAATTTTTTTCCATTTCATTCAGAAACTAAAATCTTCTCAGTGCAAAAGAATGAAAGCATTTTTTAAATCCATAAAAGGCATAGAAAGTTGCAATTTTTTTATTAATATGTTCCAAAAATTTACAATAGTTGGAGTCCTTCCAAAACTTTAAAGCCAAAAGGGGGTAGCTTACTATGTACTAGGACAGTCGACCAGTGGTATCCAAAATAAAAATAAAAATAAATGGAAACCCTTCATTTTAAAACAACAGGCCAAAGTTCATGGGTAACAATCTTCCCATCCATCCAAGTCGGGTTCTTTAGAGACGATAATCTCTGAAAATTCACACCACCATTAATACTGTGGAAATTAATCCAGGGGAAACCATTTCTAGAGAAAATCCCTACCAATCCGCACCCATTTCCTATGTTGCACCAATTTCTCATCATTCAGGTTCATAATAAATAGTTGCCTGGCCACATTTTGGCATGGCTGGAGAAGCTTGGGTAAATCCCTTGGACATGGGACCCCAACCCCTATTTATACCAATATGACAACCTAAATATGGTCCCTCAGGAATTAATCTTTGAAAACCTTCCTTAACAGTAGCAACATACCCACCTTGTCTCCTCCGAGGTACCAAAGAGACACCAAAAATTGAGACGTAATATTCATGATCACTCAGTATTTGTTAATATTTTCTAGAAACTATTGGTCCATCACCATACTCATAGCCTCATTTATAAACATTCCAACCTCCCTGCAAACTGATTCTAGGTTTGGGTCTGGGATATTGCCCCAAAAGGCCTTTTGGTCCTCCGCAGACGTTCTTGTCAACCAGATAGGAGGTCCATCTTCAGAAATCACAATATTAGATTATACACCTTACAGACCTAAAACCAAAGGTATAATTCCAACCATGACAACTCCTACACTTTATATACCAAAGGAGAATTAAAGATTAAAGAAATCAGAATATCAGATTATATAGCCTAAAGACCTAAACTAGAGGCAAACTTTCAACCAACTGCAACTCCTACACTTTATCTACCAAAGGAGAATTGAAGAAGAAGAAGAAACATAGATCATCTATAAATAGCCCTTGATACTTAATAATTCCTTCTTTAACCTTATTAATTCCTTTTTCCTTTAATTTTTTTTTAAATCTTTGATATCTCTTTGTAAAATTTTCCCATAAATGCAGTAGTGTGTAAAATTGAAAATAGCGTCATTTAGTTAGTACCAAATTGAATGTTGTGCGGATGATCTAGTTGAGAATGTTAGTAACAAGAAATTTATTTTTTATTTAATGTCCATCAAGACACTACAATATTATCAACCATCCACGTAACCTGCTAACCATGTATAATTGACGATCAAGGTTAAGGCATGGGTTTAAGATTTGATACATGTCTCCATTCCACAGACTTTCTAGACAATTACCTTTCCTTCAAAATTTTGGGCTGAAATAAAAATTAAGTCATTGACCCAGGATCATTGACGATCATAAATAATACATTTAAAATGGTGAATGATGGATTTTACGTATGTGTGGATGTGGTCACACTTATTTATACCATTGTGCAGAGACTGCAGACAAGTTGATAATAAATAAAGGTGTTATTCTCTTGACATGATGTTGCATTAATTAGATCAATTTCCATTTGACATTGGCCAATCACGACAAGTCACAAATCATGAAAAGTGGCTACTAATAGAATGTGAATTTTCAAGGAATTGAAAAAATCGCCAATAAAATATATATTTTCCTATAAATAATAAAAGATTAGCCAATAAAGTTTTGCAATTTTCAAACGGTTGAAAAAAAAATCACCACTACAATTAATTTTTTTTCTTTTATAGTAAAACTTTTCTCCAATACACTTAAATATTTTTTCCTTTAAGGAAAAACATTCGCCTAATACATTATATATTTTCCCCCACAATAATGACATATTCACTAGGATTTTCTAGAATTTTCATACGATTGAAAAAAATCTCCAACACTATTTATATTTTTTCATTTCAAATTGAAATTTTTTGCCATCAATATTTAACCCCCCCAAATAAATAAATAAATAAATAATAATGTAGGATTCGCCAAGATTTTACACCTTTGCCCGGGGTGGGGGGGGGGTTTCTTAAATTTATCCCTTCATGGAAGGTTATTAGTTTTTTGTAGACTTGCAAGTGGTCAAAGTAGCTCTGGAATAAATGAAATTTAATTATTTGTGTTTACTTTCAAATATGGACCATATTTTAAAAGTTACTGAAGTGCATGCTGATAAATTGAAGAGAAAGGAGGATGACATCAATAAGCTTATCATGGAGCTTAAAGATACTTAGGATATATTGGAGAATACACAAATGGCTTATCAAGAAGCAAAAAATCAGATTGGTGTAAAGAATCATTTTAGGGAGTAGGAGAACAAAGGAAGGACTAAATTTTTCAAGGAAGTGATTAAGGAACTTGACAACATACAATAGGCATATGATTTGAATAACTATCCCAAAAGATCAAGTAATAATTTTTTTTACTAGCCAAAACCCTGGTATGAGTTGGGAGTAAAGAATAATATTTAGTTGATTCATAATATTTAGTGAATAAGAAGATGATGATAGAAAAGACAATCAAAAGATAGGTAATTTTAGGAAGAAATTTAATTTCAAAGGAGAGGGTAAAAAGAGATTTTGTTCCATGGAGGAATACCTTCCTGAAGATCAAGATACTAATTAAACAATTGAGGAGTCTTTGTTTTATCTATTTCTCAAAAGAAAGAGGAGATTGCATTGCATGCCAAAGTTGTTGCAGGAGCATTAATTATAGATTTTGGATGTTCAAACCATATGATAGGAGATAAGAAAACATTTATCAAGTTTGAATAATATGTAGGAACCCCTATAGGTTCTAACTCTAAAACCTAATACTTGCCCTTAACATTCTGTCAAATAGTTGTCATGCAATGTCTAAATTTTTTTTTTAAAATGTATATGCAATTATTTGTTTGTAATTGAATATTTTTTCAATTTCTTAAAATATAAAAATATATGAAATATATTATTAACTTTCCCAATCCAAACAGAAGTATCCAATTTATTCAATAAGAAATCTATTTGCACACAACAACAATTATTGGAATTTTAGAAATGAAATTAATCAGCAAATATGAGAGCCTGGAATGTCGTCACAACTCTTAAATTTGATCCAAAGTAAATCACAACTTTCATACAATGAAAATGCCCCCCTTGGTGTCAAATATGGAATGGACAATCACTCCTAAAAATCATGCGATTACTGTTGTAGGTTTGACATCAATACTAGAAGACTCACATGGGTTGCATATGCTAAAATGAATCCCATAATTATGTCAAATGCAAACCATAAGGAAGATGTGATTTCTATGATCCATGAATGTTGGATGCTCCATACACAATCTGAGACAATCTTTATTTATAAACAGTGATTTTTATTTCACCGTTCAATCTCAATTTTAAGCACAGTGACGTCTCTAAATGAACCATCCACTGGCACAATTCACTAGCATCAATCTTACAATTCAAAGTGAAAAAATATAAATAGAATTTTTAATTCTTTTAGACCAAATCTCGATACCCTTTTTTCAAACCCTTCACCAAGACAATGAAAATGACAATGCACAATGAATCTCATCTCTCAACGCAACGCCTTTTTTTCTCTCCAAATCCACCCAGAGGCTTCTGCAACACACCTCATATATTTGAATTCATATTGGCTTATGCAAAGTTTGAAATATGATAGTTTATTATATTTACCTCCAAGAGAAACTTTATTTTATAATTTAAAGTTGACATTTAATAAAGTCACTTTATTAATTTAAACTCCCCCATTGCTCCAAAAATGACCTTTTCAGTAATATAATGATATTATGACATACAAGGTCCTTGTTTCATGTGCCCATGATTTAAAACTTCTCATCCTGATTCCAAAGCACTATAACACTAAGGTGCCCATTAAACAATTTCAATAGAAATAGAAACCTTAGTACACATAATTAAATTATAACCAATAATGCATTTGACTTTGCAAAAATGGCCTAACAATACCAGAAGTGAAATATGATAGGACACAATTGATCCCGATGATGAATAATCTTGACTCGGTGACTTACTAAAAATAGGTGCCCCCTCCAAGAATATTGGATTCCAAATTGGAAGTCAGAGATAATATCTAAAAGCGTCATATAACTCCTCTAAATCATCTGAGCTCATTGGAATCATCCATTAACTTACTATAAATAGTAAGTACCTCAAAACAGAGCCAAAACCCTCTAAACAACCTAGCTTCAGAATATATGGAGGTTCTAGAGAGAGAAAAACTCACAATTGTCCTCTGGAGACCCAAATAAATCCATAACAGGGTCCTCTAATCACTAGTATTAGCCTATAAGGACCCGATGATAGGATAAATCCATTAACTCTGATGCAACTCAAAAATGGGGACCTTACAGTCGACCGTCCCTAAAATTGCTTGTACCCAATAAATCTCCACTGCAAAGAAACTCCACTAAAATAGAAATCTAAAGGAAGACTGAGAAATGTCCCACATTGAAACATAACTACAGTACTAGTATATCCTCAACTGCACATAAATGAACAACAACCCATCGATCTGCTCAATCTCTGCGCACCAAAACTATGCATCTAAAACAAATCATGTACATGAAGATGAAAGGTGAAACTATCGATAACCCACACCATGTACACACTACAATACTGCCCAGCAAGCCCAGACCAGAATACCAATGCACGCTTAGGACCTCACAACACACAAAATAATGTACAACCAAATATACTTGGATTCCAAATCCAAAATAGAAGCCTACCAAAGAGATCACTCCAAAAATTCTACTGCTCAACATTGATCCTAACTTCACCATACCAGAAATGGTGAAGAAATCTTGTGTGACCCATCCAACTTCTAGTACTAATCCCATCACCACCTAGATCCTAGTATAAATGAAACTCACATCCATCCATCATAAGGATGTGAGAATATCCAAAAGAATCTACTATAATGAAACCCATACTACACTCTGTCAGTTCCCCATGGATGTGAAAACCAACCAAGTCATCATGCCCAATGACTCTATAATTACCCTATAACCATGTATCTATAAGAAATCCCTATGGTCTAGAAGTAGAAAACCCTGTTGGATACATAACAACATGATGGATAATTGATCATTGTCCTTGTGGGTAATCTCCCTCTAACAATTGAGTCAAGTACTTGCAACGACTAATTCCATCTTTTTAAGATGGTGAATATCCATCCCACAGTGGATGGTATGATCTCGAAGCCAAACCACACTCACACATCGTCAATTCCTCCACTCATTGATCAAAATAAAAATGATGAGCACTCTTCAATGTGTAGTTATGATAAAAGGCTCCAATATTTGTCAAAGGCTCATCACTGACAAATCTAGAATCTGAGGATGACTCCAAACTCTGACCCTAAATTGCTAATTGGGTAGATTCCCTACCAAGTTTCTCTGCATACCTAATATCATACTCTCTATCATGAAACAAGTGAAGGTATTTTAATTTAAATTCCTCAAAATCACTCTAGATGAACCTCAAATCATGAATATGAGTACCAGTCCTGACCCCATATTGTCTTTCTTCAAATTATTCTTTCCAAAGAAGGTACTCAACATAATTATGCATGCAGTCAAAGTAAGATAAGGTTGAATCAATATTCTCTCCAGTATCCTTCAACTAATCCCTCCAAATTTGTGGCTCAATATAATGTCGCTCATAATCAATTGCATGGGATGATGTAACTGATTTACTTCCAAGAGAAGGAAACAAATCAACATGAGATCCATACTACCAACCAAATTACAACCTGTGAATCTCCTATGAAGATGGTGTATTAACTTCTTGAACTAACACACAACTCTCTGTAGAATCTGCCACTGCAACACAAGAGATATTAATAATCTATCCCTCATCATATGATAACATACTAACCTCAGAAGAGATTAATACAAAAATAGGTTCTCTACATCTCTCAACCAAAATAATCATCCCATTTGAAACTACTGCACTAATATTAGCGATGGATGTAGTCATATCCTCTCTAAAAACTATGGATATCAAATCATCACCAACTGCCACTATAGATGACTAAACTGTAACTGAAGGTGATGAAGATTGTTCCAAACTCAACTCCATAGTAAGTTCCTCTAGCTGTTATTGTGACTCCTGAAGGGATAGATGGGTGCTCTCCAAAAATTCCATAGTTGCCTCAAATTCATGAGTGAGCTCATCTACCTCTTCTTCCTTTCCCATCAATGTATCATAATAAGTGAAACCCCACTCGAGAAGGTATTCCCTTTTAGCTAATAACTACAAGTAATTATGTTTCATTATCTCAACAACTTCTTGAAGTGAATGGATATCTATAAGGAAAAGGCCACTATCACCGTGCTCATCCAACATAGGAGTACCCTTACCACATATGTATGACATCTGATGAGAAGCATCATAATTCTCAATGGATGTGGAAATTTGATTTTTACTCACCTTTAGTTGCTTGATCAAATGATGTCTTTGAACTCCCTGACTCCCATGTAAGATCTCTGACCCACAATTTGCACTGTGATATGAAGTTGTAGTAGCATCACTCACCTCATGAAAAATAACATCATGTGTGCTATCATCTCCATACACATCAACAATCAAGGTACTTCTACTAGGTACCTTGATGAAAATATCATATGATAAAGTGGAAGATGCTTCTATATCAGTCTCCTCACACACTCCTATTTCCCATGTAACTAAAAGTCCCTCCAAGTCATGATCTCCATGATCTTAAGACTTGTTACCAACCATTGAATTCTCTGAATCATTTTCTAAAGTCTGATATGAAAAATTAGACTCACTGAAGCATGATTCTCCCTCATAAATACCATCAATAATATGCAAATCATGAGTATAAACATCATCCACCTATAAATTCTCTGCTAAATCATGTTGATGCAAACAACACTCATTGTTGTCTTGAAAATGAGAACCATTAGAGCTCGTATTTTCCATGCAATCCTCATAATTTACACTCTCATCATCCTCTACACCTATCCTGGCATCAATACTATCATTTAGCTCAAAGATAGAACTATTGTCATAAAATTTAGTACCTTTATCATTGTTATCTTCATTGCTACCAATTGATATAGGGATGCCATCAAGGATGGATATCATGTCATTAGCTTTCTCATGATCACAAGTTCCTATCTCATAAGAATGATGGGACTTAATGTGGCTATCTTCAAACAAATCGGATATAACATCATGCCTTTGTGAAGAGTCTCCTTGATCTTGCACATAAGAAATACTAGTGGCTTCTCCACTAAATAAAGGCTCAACTTCCACATCCACCTTCTCTCCTATTTTTTTTTGCATGGATAAAATCATTCAAATTAGATCTTTCTTTTTCCTTCTTAATAAATAAAGGATCTAGAATCTCGGGATGTTGTAGAAGCCCTGATAAATTTCTATTGTAATATTTAAAGGTATTATTGTAAACCTACAAGGCATGCATGAGCTTGGGTATAAGAACCTATATGGATTTTTTTGACCTTATTTTAACCATGATTTACAAAACACCTCTATTTGAATGCAATAGGCCTCTCCCATAGGATGAAAGGAAACTAATCTGATACCACTGTAGGAACCCCTACAGGTTCTAATTCTAAAACCTAATACTTGCCTTTGACATTCCATAAAATAGTTGCCATGCAATGTCCGAATTCTAAATTTTTAAATGTATATGCAACTATTTGTTTGTAATTAAATAGTTTTGCAATTTCTTAACATATAACAGTAGACAAGTTGTTGATTACTGGAGGGATCACAAGTGGGTTCATCTCGGTGATATTTCCCTGGAGCTGAAACTTATTGATCTTGATTTGATCCCTTGGGAGGTTAAAAAAATCGGGGAAGACCAACTGATCTGGTCCCCCAAGTTGAGTTGTAGATTCTCTATTTCCTTAGCTTACTCCCTCTCTTTCAATCAGGACTCTACACCCTATTGGGCTAAGGTTTGGACCCCTATCTCCTCCCTAAGATTAAAATTTTTTACAGGTTGTTTGTCCAAGATAAGGTTCTCTCTACTGAAAATATTGCTAAGAGAGGCTGGATGCTTCCTAATAGATACTACCTGTGTACCTAAGAAGCTGAGACCTCTACCCACCTTGTCTTGCATTTCTCATTCTCTAGAGAGGTCTGGTCAATTTTTTTGCAGAATTGGAACATCAACTAGGTACTCCCAAGCTCCATCTCTGATTTTGTCTCCCAATGGTTCTCTCCTATCTCTCACATGATGGGGAAATTACTATGGAACCTAACTACCCCATGTTAGCTAGATGATTTGGAAGGAGAGGAACAACCATATCTTTAGAAATGACATCTCTGGCCCCTAGGTGGTAGGCTCTAAAATTATCAGAAACATTGTTGAAAATATACAGATCGCTTGCGATCTGAAACCTTCTCTACTGGAAGGTATTAGAGACAATAATGTATTAAGGAACTAGAATTTCTCTTCCACTTGTACCCACGGTAGTAGCAAACGAGATGGTGTTGTGTGGTGTTCCCTCCCAACAGGTTGGCTCAAGGCTAACTTTGATGGGGCTACAAAAGGGAAACCAGGTAAGGTGGGTTGTGGTCACATCATCAGAGAATCACATGGAAATTGTGTTGCTACCGTGGCCCTCCCCATTGACATCCAAACTAGCTACATGGCTGAAGCTATGGAAAATCTTCAGGTCTGTAAGGCGGTGAAGTACCAAAATTGTACTAAACTCTGGCTCAAAGGAGACTCAAAGAATATCATTAATTGAATTAAAGGAAATAATAAAAGCTTTTGGAATATAAGTCACATAATTGTGCAGATTAAAATTCTCTTAATTAGTTTCATGGCTACTTACGTCACCCACACATTTAGAGAAACTAATGTTGTGGCTGACAACTTGGCTAATTTGGGAGTATGAAGTGATGATGTAAGATCTTGGCAAGGCGAAGAAGGGTTAAATTATGAAGTCCTGAGCCTCATAAGGTACGATAAAACCCATCAGAATCAAGGTTTAATTAGTACTAATGATGACAAGGAAATGTAAGTTGTTAAAAAGAGTCACGCAGGCATCAAGCACGCATGAAGGACAAGGAAATTATTACTCCAAATGTGGGAGTTTCCAAGTGCAGGGTCCTTTTACACCTATTAAAAGCATCACTTTCATTATTATTTCTATGCTCTACTATTTACTTGTTGCCCCTAATAGAAACTTTTCAATGGTGATTCCTTCTTGTGTTTCATTCTCTGCGATCATGGGAGGCAAGCTCAAACGTGGAGAACCCACTATCTGTAAGTGGAAAAAAGAGGAAAAGGTGTGGAGTATTCTTAAAGAGGGTGGAGTCACCAACTACATGGAGAAGCTTCATGGGTATGGCAAAGACATTTCTAGAGAATTTGCTGATAGCTTGAATAATGGAAACATTACTCTGTGTGGTAAGACCTTTAATTTCAATGAGAAGTTAATTTATGAAATTACGGGTATCTGGCTTGAAATATTATAGAGGCTGAGTTATGGCCCAGAATGAGACCTGACTTTTCCCTAAAACCCCTGAGGACAAATCCCTCCTTGTCAAGCAGAGTGGGGATTTCTACCTACATGACCACATGAAGCTGCTCTGGAGGGAAATTGCTAAGGCCCTACGGAAATACTTCACTCTTGAAGGCCGCTACACTAGGGTTTATAACTTCCATTTTATGATGATCAACCACTTTAGGTATAAAAGGAAGATTTATTTTCCTTTTTTGCTTCTGAAATCCTTAGGTACGAATATCTTGAAGAACAAGAAAAGCTGTGAGAAGCCTATCTTGCATGACATGCTTATTCTACTCATCTATGATTATTCAAAGTTTAAGTTGCAGGTTCCTTCCTTAGTGAGTGTGAAGGGAAAATATAGTAAGGGAAAAAAAACTCTCACAGCTAAGCTAACCCTACCAAGAAGAAGCACATGAGAAGCTCCAAAACATAGAAGAGTGAGGTGGCTAAATTCCTGACAGAGGAGGCTGTTATGGACACAAAAGATGACACAGAAGTGTGGGAGGATGATAAATATCTTTGTGTCTCCTCACACCAAGAAGAAGTAGAATAGAGCACTAGGGACGATTGTGCAGAGTATACCTTGAATACAAAGAGTAATAATGGTGAGAATGATAAGGCTAGGGATATGGACACTAAATACCTAGAAGAAGAATTAATACTGGAGGAGGAAGGTAACATGGAGGCTTCTATGGAGAACAAAGGCCCTTTTAACCCATGCCCTAACATGACAGAAATTTCTACCACTCCTAATGCTGAGGACAACCCAGCCATTATGACTCAACTCGAGTCAGGAAACAAAGTTTAGAACGCTCCTATTTCCATTGTTCTGGTGGATTATGAGGACTCTATGATAAATGATAGGTCTACATCTAGGGTTAACTTTGATAATGCTGAGTAAAAAAGCAAAGAGTTGAAGGATCAGGAAGAAGGTGACAAGGTGGAACTTGTGAATAGTTAGGAGGAGACCAATGAGAAGAGAAAAGTTGTGAGTGGGTTTATGTAGGCTGCCAAAGATCGTGTTGATATTGACATGCAAATGAATACTTGGTTGTTTGAAGAAATAAAAGATTTTAGTATCAAACAGTCTGAGCTGGAGGATATAATTGATAAAATCACTCTGGTGTTGGCTAAGACAAATAGTCCTAAAGATGTCAAAACTGATTGCACTACAAGGGATGATGGAAAAATTAGAACTTAAAATCAACGTGGTGGTCAACTTTTTCTTGCAGACTACTTCAATCCATATCCAACATATTGAGGGGAAACCCTCAATAGGATCATGAAGCAAAAATATGAAGGTATGAAGGTGACTACTGATAATCTACATT
Organism: Thuja plicata; assembly: GCA_018584345.1. Taxonomy (NCBI): domain Eukaryota; kingdom Viridiplantae; phylum Streptophyta; class Pinopsida; order Cupressales; family Cupressaceae; genus Thuja; species Thuja plicata. The sequence continues at coordinate 1,892,556 of MU224907.1, forward strand.
CCCTCTTGGCTGTGCTGGAGGGAAATTCCAACCCCATTAATGTTGAAGATGTCGATGAAAAAGGAACCAGCTCTGCTGGTCCTAGCTCTAGGACTAGAGAAAACACTAAAAAGAATAAGATGGTCAGCTCTAAAGATATAGAAAACCTCAGGGATTCTATTCAACAATATGAATTACTGAAGTAGGACACTACTGATCTCATGAAAAAATATTTTAACTTGTTTGTCCTGGTCGTCCTATTTTTTGTTGTCAGGTGTTTTTATTGCTGGTTGTTGTTGCTAGTGTTGGGGAGGTGTTTTAATGTCTTATTCTATTCTGTTTTGGTCTGTACTTACTTGTCTTATCTTTTTCTATTTTGTAAAGGGTTACAGTTCCCTTCAAAAATTGTTTTTTCCATAATTAAAAACATATAACAATACATGAAATATACTATTCGCTTTCCCAATCCAAACATAAGTATCCAATTTCTTCAATAAGAAATCTATTTGCACACAACAAAAAATATTGGAATTTAAGAAATGAAATTAATCAATAAATATGAGAATTTGGAATGTGGTCACAACTCTCAAATTTGACCCAAAGTAAATCACAACTTTCGTACAATGTAAATGGTCCGCTTGGTGTCAAATCTGGAATGGACGATCACTCCTAAAAATCATGCGATTACTATTGTAGGTTTGACATCAATACTAGAAGACTCACGTGGGTTGCATATGCTAAAATGACTCTGATAATTATGGCAAATACAAACCATAAGGAAGCTATGAATTCTTTGATCCCTGAATACTGGATGCTCCATACACAATCTAAGACAATCTTTATTTATAACCTACAATTTTTATTTCACTATTCAATCTCAATTTTAAGCACATTGATGGCTTTGAATGAACCGTCCACTGGCACAATTCACTGGCATCAATATGCCAATTCAAATTACAAAAATATGAAGAGAATTATCAAAATTTTCAGACCAAATCTTGATACCCTTGCTTCAAACCCTTCACTAAGACAATGAAAATTCCAATGCACAATGAATTCCATCTCTCAATGCAAAGCCCTTTTTATTTCTTTTCTCCAAATCTGACTGGAGGCATCTGCAATAAACCTCATATATTTGAATTCATATTGGCTTATGCAAAGTTTTAAATATAATAGTTTATTATATTTCGCTCCAAGAGAAACTTTTATTTTATAATTTAAAGTTGACATATAATAAAGTCAGTTTATTAATTTAAACTCCCACATTGCTCCAAAAATGACCTTTTCATTAATATAATGATATTATGACACAAGGTCCTTATTTCATGTGCCCATGATTTAAAAATTCTCATCTTGATTCCAACGAGCTATAACACTAAGGTTCCCATTAAAAAATTTCAATAGAAATAGCAACCTTAGTACACATAATTAAATTATAACCAATAATGCATCTGACTTTGCGAAAATGGCCTAACAACACTGGAAGCAAAATATGATAGCACAAGAGTGATCTTGATGATGAAATATGATAAATAACCCCAATTGGGTGACTTACTAAAAATAGACGCTCTCTCCAAGAATCCTAGAGTCCAAATCAGAAGTCAGAAATAACATCTAAAAGCATCATATAACTCCTCTAAATCATGTGAGATCATTGGAATCATCCTTTGACTTACTATAAATAGTAAGTCCCTCAAAATAGAGCCAAAACCCTCTAAACAACCTAGATTTAGAATAAATAGAGGGTCTATAGAGGTAAACACTCACAATTGTTCTCTAGAGAGCCAAATAAGTCCACAACATGGTCCTCTAATAACCAGTATTAGCCTACAAGGACCTAGTGATAGGTTAAATCCATTAACTTTGATGCAACCCAAAAATGGGGACATTACAAAATATGATGGCAGAGCAATCAGATTTGAAGGAGAAGGAATTGCACAAATCAAATGCATTGGAACCATTTCAATTGATTGTAAGCATAAAACTGATGATGTTTACTATGTTGAAGGTTTGAAATATAATTTATTAAGTGTTAGTAAGAAATAAATATACTGGTAAAAGGGTTGTTGAGGGTTTAGGACTACTAGGAAGATCTATTACATTGAAGACAAATGTGAGAATTTGTGTTTTCTAACTCAATGCAATGGAAGATGGGGAGATGAAGTTGAAATGGAACTTCATCAAGACAAAGTGGATTCTTCTTTGAATGATGAGGAGAGAAATTTGAATCAGATGATCTGGTAGAAGCTGAAAGGATCATGGTAGACCAAAAAAATGAAATGATAGACCAGAAGCAAATGGAAATGGTAGATTAAAAGCAAGAAGAAGACAAAAAGGAAATGATAGACCAAAAGCAGATGTAAATGGTAGACCAGAAGAAAGAAGAATAAAAAGGGATATGATAGATCAAAATAAGATGGATGTGGAAGACCAAAAGAAGGTAAAAGGAAAAAATAATATGATAGATCATAAGTAGTTAGAAGATAAGAAAAAACTAGTTGAACAAAAGTAGGTGAAGAAAAAAAGAATTTTATGCAAACAAAGGATAGAAAGAGGATGCTGAATCAGAGACCTTATCCTATTGATTCTAGGTACTCTCCTTTTAATAAAATATATTTTTCTTGCTATAAAGTAGGACATAAAGTTAATAAATTTAGAAGTTTGAAAAGGGTTTATGTTTTTAATGGAAGATGCTATCACTGTAATAAGTTAGGGCATAAGGCAACTTAGTACAAAATTAGAGTGAATTTCAGTAGGGTGAATAAAAATAAAATTATCAAGAATTTCAATGGATACAACTATGGTTGCAATGGATACTACCCTTCACTCTCATAATGACACTTCTCACAGATTATGGGTGTTTTTGAAGAAGATTGCTAACAAAGATAAGATTGAGGGTTTCAGAACTATGTGGATTGTGAAGAGTGACATTTAGTCTGAGAGAAGAAATATGGGTGGAAACAAGTAGAGATATGAGCCGACGAGTTACAAAGAATGGAGACAGAATGATGAGGTTTGGAAAATTATTTAGAAATGTGGTCTCAAAGCTTTTATGGAAAGGCTTAATGGGCGTAATCCAACCATAACAAAGTATTTCATTAAAAACTGGAAGAGTGGGAAGGTTTTGTTTTAAAATCAGTGGATTGAGGTAACTGAAGAGTTGATTGCTGAGGCAAAAGGTATGCCAAAGGAGGGCATGAGATTCTACCATGACAAAATTATTTTAGATAAAGCTCCAGATAGATATCCTGAGGATGACACTGAAGCGAGAAAACTTGCCAAAAGGGTTGGTGGGTACCATAATCCCAAATAATCATGCGTAATTGGCGCTTCATTATGTATGCGACTATCAGCTACATCACTCTAAATGGTAGGTTATCTCATGCTTATGGGCATCATTTCATCATTTTAAATCACTTTAGATATGAAAAAAAAAATAGTATTCCCTTCTATCTCTTTAGTTCTATGAGACAATCTATGAGGAGTTTGTAGAAAGACCCTAATGGGGACCATGCTTCCCATTAGGGTCTTATGGTTTTAATTTACAATCTGTTGAAAGTTAAAAAAAGTTGACAAATCCCTCATTAAGGGTAATGCCTCCGGTGATGAAGATACAAAGGAAGAGGAGTCAAGCGATAAATTTGAGGAGGATACTGAGGATGAGTCGATGGGTACTCCAGGTAACAATTCCAAAGGGAAAGGAAATCATAAGGGTAGTACCTCAAAGAGAATTAGTAAAAATAGGAAAAATATGGAAGAGTTTGATTCAGAGTTCAAATTAGAAGATGACAATATGGATGAGGAGGAGATGAACCTTAAAGGGACAAAGAGGAAAATCTCTCCCAAAAAGGAGAAGAATTTAGACATCAAGAAGGTTAAAGGTGGTAAAAGTAAAAAGAGTATTTTATATCCTTAGATGAGGAGGATGAAATTAATGAAAGCCCCATAAAGACTAAGAAAAATAAGGGTAGTAAAAAATAAAAAAAGACTGAGAGCAGAGGTGATGAAACTATGGATGACACCCAGAATGTTCAGCAAAACATGGAGGAGACTAATAAAATTAGCAACGATAATGCGGGTAAATATACTACCCCTCTTGGTAACCAGAATGACAATGTGGACACCAATTAGGTTTGTGATGATGCTGGCAACAAAGAAAAAGGTGATTTTCAGATTGGGCAGGATCAAAAGGAGATCAGTCTAGATTTTAGTTGTTTTATGGTTAATATTGTGCAGCATACTAAAAAAATCAAGGTGAACCTTAAGGAGGAGGACAAAATGGTCAACATGATTAGGAAGGCAAACTTTGGTGACAAACCCCTGACTACAGGCTTGGAAGATTGGATGGAAGCTATGCGTAAAGGTGAGACTTTTAGGGATCTCAAAGGCACTATCCTCCAAATGGAAAAGAAGCTGAATGATTTGAGTAAGGATGTTAAGGAAAACAAATACGAAGCTAGGATTACTTGCTTGGAGAGTAAAGTGGAGAAGATGGAAAGTACTCTGAAGAAAATCAGTGAGCAGAGATTCCAAATTCTGAAAGCCTCTGCGAACCACAATAAGATTCTGGTTACCAAAATGGAGCAAAACAGAGGAGAGGATACCAAGGAGGTAACGAAGAGCACTGGGCATGGTAAAAGAAACTGCACAAGCACCAAAAAGAAGGATGTTGATCTGGAGGATTTGAAGGCATCTACAGGTGTGTGTGTGTGTGAATATTGTACCTGCAAGTTGCAACACAACACTTTAATATGTCATTATATTAATGGTTAGAACTATGAAAATTGAAGGAAAAACATAAGGCAACCATCAAAATTGACATATTTCTTCCTATCTAAGAAGAGTGTGATTTAAGCTATAATTTCCTTCAGATTATGCATAAATCAGTGATATTTTCAATCCTAGAATGGAAGATTCAATGATAAAATGAAGCTAATTGTCATGTAAAGGTTCATTTTAGAGCACAAATGAAGATGATCTAATTTTCTATGTGAGATTATGAACTAAAGTGGACAACACAAGAGTGCATTTAGAATTCTATAAATTAGAGCAGCATAAGAGTGTAGTTGAAACTCTAAGAATTGGGGCCAATTGAGCTCAAAATTCAATCCTTTTATAGAATAATTTGAGGAATGAGTGGTTGATATTTCTTTGTGAAGAGAGGTGGAGATTGAACCTTTGGCAATCCATGTGAGTGAAATCTCATTGGTTCATGGATTGACTTTCCATGTGCAAGTGATGATTTGTAATTAGAGACTTTATTTAATTACTTTAGTCAAGGATTTAATTGGGTTGATTTGATTTAAATAGGCCAACATAATTAATGTAAGTTAGTGATGAAATCACTTTGATTTTTAGGAAATTAAATTGATTTTGATGAATTAAGCCAATAATAGAATAGTTGGATTGACATAATTAGGGGTATGCTCATATTTAGGGAAAATAGGGTCTTTAGTTAGAGTAGACCAAATTAGGGTGGTTAGATTTTCCCCTCTTTGAATTGATGTGCGAACAATGCATTGATTCAAAGAATGTCTGATGTTGACCTCAGAAAGTTTGAGAATTTCGCACTTGATTGAATGAAATATAGCTGATTAGATCAGTCTCAAACTTGATTTAACTAAGACCAAAAGTATCAAATTTGAACTTGATCAAACAAAGGTCGATTGAAAAAAGAGATCTAAAGATACCAATTCTAAACTTTGATTGAACAAGAATTTATAATACTGACTTCGAACTTGATCAAACGAATGTTAGTACAAAGCTGTTGAGAGCTGTGAGGTATCAATTCTGAACTTGATCGAATGTAAATCCTTGATAACTGTAGAGAAGATGGTGGTACCCATAGATAGACATTGATTAAAGCTAGCACGTTATCACCAGTGCCTGACCTAGTACGCACAGATGATGATTACATTGAGACCTACCTTTTTAAACTTTCAGTTTTTCATTTTGTCACTTTTTGCAATAGTTAGGAGCCTTTTAATTCTGAGTCGCAACTAGTATCCTGGATCACATCCAGTCAATCCTACATCACATCCATTTTTCTTGCAAAACTCCAGATCGCATCTTGTAAAAATAGGATTGCTTTTTGTTAGGCATCAGAGCGTCATTTTTAGTGTTTTATGTCAAGTTTTTGAATTGTGTCATGTCCTGTGATAACAGGGTCGCAACCCGTATCCTGTGTCACATCTTGTCAAAATAGGATCATTTCTCAAATTCCCCATCACATTCAGTAAATTTTGAATCACACCCGAGATGAGAGATCACATCGGGGAAAATGAGTGTCATTTTCAATAGGAGTTAGTTTGTCCAATTTTTACTATTTTCCTCTTTATGAAGGCCAAAAAGACTTAGCTGTTAGGTTTTATGTATAGTTATCTTAGGTAGGATACTGATGTAAATTTGTAATTTTGTGCTTGACAAATTGATGTCCACGTTGTGTCATTTCGAGGACTGCATCCTGCACGAGTCCTTGCATTATCATGGTCCTTGACTAATGCAAATTTTCAGATTATTGGCCGTCTTGGGTTGACATATTTGATAGATTTACCCAACATTAGGGTAAATCAAGGGTTGTTGACTACTCTTGCTGAGAGATGACACTCAGAGTGCAACACCTTCCATCTCCTCACTGGTGGGATGACTGTCACCCCAGAGGATGTGTGGCGTATACTGTGCATTCTTGTAATGGGAAGGGAGGTTCAATTTGATTAGTGCTCGACTATAGAGATTGCATCTGTGTGGAGGTATTTTGCAGATCCATCCATAGTCTAGAGATATCTAACCTAGGACTACATGATCGATCACTATGACCGGTTACCTATATATCTTGCTGGGTTGATAGGCGGTATTCTGATGCCAGACCGAGGATAATAGGGGTTCATGTGTAGTTGGGTGGAGACCTTAGAGAAGATGGTCATCTCCACACATAGATTTGGTTGGGGGAGCTATATATTAGCACAGATATACAGAGAGCTACACAAGATTTTGTATGAGTGTTTTCCGTAGCATGACTATTGGGATCCTTATTTTATAGATCTGGGCCTAGGAGCACATCCTAGCGACACGACCGATTGTTGATCAGCATAGAGCACCAAAGGAGCCTTATATATATATATATATATATATATATATATATATATATGTATGTATGTATTCAAGTTTCATCTAGCAGCCCCATGTGGGTAAGCTGGAATACTGGCGGTGGGTCTTTGATGATATCATAGTGGTCGAGTGGAGACCGTACCTAGATTGTGAGGAGTGGACCTCAGATAGGTGATAGATGCCTTACTTCTTTTAGAGTAGGTACTTGATCAGCCAGAAATAGTACATTGTAGAGAGATTCATTGTTACCCATGTCCTCAGATAGTTTGGATGGATACATGGCATGTCTCACAATTTGACTGCGTATGCATAGATTCAGGATGAGGAGGAATAGTGGGGTGCCCATTTAGTCTATGAGACTGCATAGTTGGAGATCAGCCAGATGGTTTCAATAGGATGGGATTATCTTCCAGATGTTGTTGATGCTAGGTGCACTAATGTATATCTTGCACATCTTTTACAATTTCTATTCCCTTGGTTTACAACACTAGATGAGGTAGCATCTCGCATAGAGGATGTGTTAGATTATGATCCTGTAGACATGGACCTATGAGAGGCAGAGGTGGGGCTAGGAGAGATGGGAGGGGTGGGGGTGGTAGGGATGGAAGAGGTTTTGGTGGTAGAGATTGCAGGCGCCCTCCTGCAGATAGAGGTTAGAGACATGGCCATGATGATAGGGGAGATGATGGGGATAACAGGGGTGGTTGTGGNGGGGGGGGGGGGGGTGGTAGGGATGGAAGAGGTTTTGGTGGTAGAGATTGCAGGCGCCCTCCTGCAGATAGAGGTTAGAGACATGGCCATGATGATAGGGGAGATGATGGGGATAACAGGGGTGGTTGTGGTGTGGGTGCAAGTGGAGAGGGAAGATATAATCAATTTAGATTCATGCCTCCACACATGGATCCAGGTCCTTTACTTACTAGGAAGCAAAAACAACAACAAATATCTTCAGGGAAGAGGCCTAGTAGGGGAGGTGGACATTCAGGACAAGGTCCTCCTAGGGATATAGGAAGGGATGGAGACCCTTTATCATAGTTCTTGAGAGAGTGAGAGAATCTTAGAGCTTGGATTACCAAATTAGAGACATTGCTAGCTGATAGGGATAGGAAATTGGAGATGATGAGAGTAGAGAGAGATATATAGGCACAAACATCCACCCATCAGGGCCAGAGAGTTGCATATTACTTTGCTTTGTATTGTGCTGTAGTGCCATAGCCTTAGAGAGAACCTCTGTATTCTATTTTAGCTTAGTAGTCAGAGGGAGCTATGCCTCCACTATCTCAACATCCTCAAGCCAATGCACCACCTCCTCATCCTCCTCCACATTAGGGAGAGGGTGGTAGTCAGACATGACTTGTGATTATATCTGAGATTTTTGTATATTGATCCTTCTATGATCATCCATTGTACTACAGACATTTGATACCTGTGTATATTTTTTTTATCATGATCTCATTGATACCTATTGTAGACATTTCAAAATTTTTGATATGATCTTCACTGATATATATCTAAGATAGCTTCTTCTAATTTTGATATGCTCATTCGTTCTCTGTTGATAGATGATTAGATTGATGCACATTGTGATTATGTGCTTGGTCTTTATGATGATTTAGAATAGATTCATGTGATGACATTATTTATGCTCTTTGATTATTACTAATATATAGACGTGTTTGGATGATTCTATATGAATATGTAGATGTATGTTTTTGAGTTTTTCTTTATGCAAATATATGTATGGATGCACTTAGGATGTAAAAATGCAATACTTGAATGCTTTTTTGTGCATTTTATCTTTTCCCATTATGAATGCAAGAATGAATGCCATGGATATGCAATGACATGAATATATTAGTAATATATATTAAGTAGTCAAACTTGGATTTTGAATGAACCAAGAAATCATTTTGAGCTTAAACCCTTATGCTATTAAAAAATGAATCATGCAATCTTAAATGCATCTAAATGCAGACTTCTAGGACTGTCACTAATCTTTGTACATTTTAGTATTTTTATCATCATAGGGAATTTTGTGTAACAAACATCATCACATAGTACAACTATCACTGATACCTAGAAAGTATCATGAAAGTATGAATACTATGTTTATTGGATGCGATGTAAAAAATAAACCTAAGCATCAAGGCATAGAGGCCAGGATGACTTGTCAGTTATATCCTTTTTTCTTTAAGAATCACCTTCTGTTCGTGTGTAATATAGAATATTTAACCCACAATGAACTTCAATATTCATATCCTTGGGTACATAATATGTCGTACACCTTACTTAGAATTTGATTAGAAACAAACAAGGAAATTGGTTCAACCTCACCTTAGTTTACACATAAAAAGGATCGAGATATATGCGGCTATCCACTCATGTTGGAAGCTCTTACCATAAGCATCCAAGTTAGGTGAAATTTATAGGATCATTGAAATAATCACCATACACAAAAAACCAAGAAAAATTTATGCCTCTTGTCCTTGCGACTCTTTATCTTTGAATAGATGCCATGGAGTAACTCGGAAGACATAAAAAGCACCAATTGATAATTAGTCAAAGAAAATTCATAACTGTTTATATGCCCCTAGTTTGAAAAATCATTGGAACATAAGAAGAGTCACAATCAAACCAAGATTAGTCTATATGTGCTTATGTGGTGTTTAGGAACATCGTTGATTTATTTTTCAATCACAGCAGAGAAATTATCAATCACAAATTGGAATTAAGCAATATGTTTTTTATGTATGAGTAAGTGAGATACAGTTATCAACAATTGCAATCCAATGTAGTGTTGGAAAACAATGTTTGATTAAAGTGTCGAGAAACACTAGTATGATGTCTCTTACAGGTAGGTGGTGTTTAACAAACACCCTTGTTTGTGATAGTGACATTTTGATTCAAGTATTAAGAAATAGTGTTTGTAGTGGCAATCCTTCCTAGACAAGGACCTAGGACAACCTAGAAAACACTGACCAAACATGCTAGCAGAGATTCCCCTAGTGTAGAATGACTATCCCTAAGAGGCAAATGCAGACACATCCTAGGTAAGGATAAGACATTTGTGAGGAATTCAGAGTCAACCGATAGAAAAAGTGTGATCGTGAAGGATTAGTGTCAGCAGTGCATTGATAGATGGAGGGGTAGGTTTTCACCACTCAGCCAATTTTTTATTCTAGCTACCAGGATGCCTGTTTTCCAGGTTTTTGCCAAGGCACTTTTTCAATTTTTTAATTTTTTGGTACTTTTTTCTCTTTTTCTCTTTTTTTGTTAGTATCAAGGTGCACGTTTGCCAGGTTTTCACCAAGAATACCTTTTTTTTGAGGATTTTTCTACTGTTTTTTATTTTTCTTCAGGATCAAATTTTCTATTTTTTTTTGGTATTTTCTGAGAATAATTTCCACTATACAGTCCCTTCAGCCACATGTCAAGCATAGAATTGCTTCAAGTGTAGGGTATTGATGGGATCAGGAAGGACATCTCCCTCAGGTGTAGCTAATTAATAAGCTCCTATCCCAAAAGTTGTAGTTATAACAAAAGGCCCCAGCCAGTTGAGTTCAAACTTGCCTTTTTGTTCTCTATTTGGTTGATTTTTAGGATTCTCTCTTAGAATGAGAACCCCCACTTGAAATTTTCGTGGCTTTACTTTTTTGTTGCACCCTTTTGAAATTATTTTTTGGTACACTTTGAGATGATAGAACGCTTGTTGTCTGCGCTCATATAGTAATTATAGTGCATGAACCCTATCAATACGATTTTGTTCATTTGTAACAATACCTTGGAGAGATACTCGCAAAGAAGGAATTTCTACTTCAATTGGTAGCATTGCTTCTGCGCCATAGATTAGAGAAAATGGCGTGGCTCCTGTTGGTGTTCAGATTCTTGTTCAATAGGCCCATAATGCTAGATTTAATTGCAAATGCAAGTCTCTACCATACTTACTCACAGTTGTATGTAAGATTTTCAAGATGTTCTTGTTTGAAGCCTCAGCTTGTCCATTACCTTGAGGATAATAGATTGAAGAACAATGCTGAGTGATGTGAAACCGTTTACAAAGGTCCTTGATATCTTAATTTTTGAACTGCAATAGAAGAGGGTATCCCATACCTACAAATGGTGTAGTTCAAGATGAACATAGCCACTTGTTTGCAAGTGGTTTTTATCAGTGGCACCACCTTGACCCACTTAGTGAAATACTCAATGACCATGATGATGAGTTTATGTCCACTTGAAGAATTAAGATAGATCTATCCAACAAGACCAAAGGCCAATTACTGAAATGGCCAATGTGATATAAAAGGTATGAGTTCTCTAGCTAGAGCATGGATAAGGTTCCGATGTGTTTAACATTTGTTACATGTTTTAGAAAATTGCATGACATCTTTCTCCATTGTAGGCCAATAGTATCCAACTCTTAAAATTTTCTTAGACAGTGAAAATCCATTCGAGTGTAATCCACATACACCTTCATGAACCTCTTTTAATGCATTGTCAAACTCTTCTTGTTCTAAACACCTAAGAAGCATTCTGTCAAGACCTCATCTATATAATTTAGTAGTAATGAGGACATAACGCGATGCTGTCCTAATTAAAGCTCACTTTTCATTCCTAGATAGGCCATTAGGTAAGGTCTGGTCTTTAACATAGGAAATTATTTTGACATATATGGATTGGTCTTGGGCATTTAAGGCACAAATAATTTTGGATTTAGGTCTTTCAAAGGCTGGAAATGAAAACTCTTCTACCAGGAAGTCATAGCAAAATTGGTGTTCCTCCAATTGTAACATGGATGCTAGTGTAGCCATCTACAACTTTGTTTTCTTTTCTTGGAATTTTTTGGAATGTGATGAAAATAAATTAATTTTTCAAATCTTCCACCATATGTTTGTAAGGAATCATTTTCTCATCTTTCATCTGATAGTCTCCCTTAACTTGGTTGATAATGAGCGGAGAGTCACCATACACATGTAACTCTATGATTTTCCATTCCATAGCTAGCTTGAGCCCATTCACCAATGCTTCATATTTTGAGATGTTATTAGTGCATGGAAACATTAGTTTATACACCTTAGGTATCTTGTAGCCTTGAGGAGTGATAAATAGTAACCCTGCTTTAGATCCTTGCTGTGTGAAAGAACCATTAAGATAAATCTTTCAAGGATATTCTGTTAAGTGCATGATTGTCTCATCTGGAAAGTCTATAATCAAAGGTGTGTCATCTTGCAATGGTGAATCATCTAGTTGTTCTGCTAGCACCTATCCTTAAATAGCCCTTCTATCTACATACTCGATATCAAATTCACTTAGTATCAAGGACCATTTTGCTAGTCTTCTTGTCAATGCTGTTTTACTCAAGAGAATATTGAGAGGATCAATTTTTGCGATAAGTTTTACTATATGAGAGAGCATGTAGTGTCTCAACTTCTGGGATGAAAAAACAACTGCCAAGAAATCTTTTTCAATGATACTGTAGTTGAGCTCATAAGACACTAAGGTCCTACTGATATAATAAATCACCCTTTCCTTTTTGTTTTCATCCTCGTGGGCTAGCAATACTCCAAGCGATGTAGCCGTAGTTGAAATATAGAGTAGCAATGGTTTTTCATGAATAGGCGTCATGAGAATAGGAGGATTAGCTAGATATTCCTTTAATTATTTGAAATTATTTTTGTTAGAGTAATTAGTTAACTTACTTACTCTTTTTTCACTTAAGCTGTCTTTTAGGTGCATATAATTAATACTTTATATTAATTATATTGCGCAACCTAGTCTTTTTGTTTTAGGGTTTGTTCACCTTTATAGGATGAACTTTGTAATGTTTTTTCATAACTTAGAGAATAATATTGTGACTCTTCTTTTGAGCATCTCCGAGTTCTGCTTTTTCTTTTTTTTGCTTCTACTTTGTATCAGGTTATTTGCATGCAGGTGTATTCGGGTTCTGTGGATTTGCATGTTTCTCAAATCCTACATGGTATCAGAGCCACCTTGTTGCTGCCTGATCGAAGGTTTTTGAAGCCACGATTTGAAGATGACAGCCACAGCTTTTCTAGGGTTTTTTCTATCACTTTGAAGGAGGCACCATTTTTTGGATTCATTTAAGAAAAAATGGACTCTGCCATTGCATTCAAAAGGCCTGGGAGAGTTGAAAAACATATAAAGTTTGACTATTTTGGCCTCTGTGACTACAGGCAAAAATTTCTGGCCTATTAGGACCGTACAGGCTCACAAATCGAGAAAAAAACCTCAAAAAATTTCAAAAATGTGTTTTTTTACACATTTTTGGGCGCTGCCAGCACGCGCCACCAGCACGCCGCTGCTGGCCACCACGCCGCCACCCGGGCCCGCCACCGCCCACCAGCCGCTCGGCCGCCGCTCGCGCCCGGCCCACCCGCTGCCGCCTCCCCGCCAGGTCACCGCCTCCGCCAATCCCGCTGCCCACTGGCCACCGCCACCCCGCCAATAGCCTGTGATGGCCATTAGGCCGTCAAATTTATTCGCATGTCTGGTTTTTTCTAGTGAGTATGTTTTTGGAGGCACTTGTGGTTTTTTGACCATATCTTGGGCATACGGTGTCCTTTTTCAGAAAATGAAATATCACCGGAAAGGTGTTTTCAAGACAAATGCAATGATGCTGGTCTTGTTTTCTGATTCGGCTATTTGAGTTCTTGTTTTTAGCATTGAATTTGAGGCTTTGTTTTCCTTCCTCTCTGCATCCGGTGTTTAGGTTTTTCTCTCATTTTTTCTGTGCTTTCAGTAGTTGATTATTTGTGGTGCACAGGGGATAGGATTATACATTGTGGGGGGGTGCATTTTAATTTCTGCAATTTTCTTCAAAAAGACCCTTCTACTTCCGTCTTATTCTTCTTCCAATGTCGAACCCCTCTGTGGCCCGACTGACACCTCATAACTACCACACATGGAAGCCACACATGACCAGACTCCTCATGTCACAAGGTTTATGGTCCTGCATGGATGCGGCTCAAC
>MU224907.1:1908663-1926062 GCA_018584345.1 Thuja plicata
TTTATATTAATTATATTGCGCAACCTAGTCTTTCTATTTTAGGGTTTGTTCACCTTTATAGGCTGAACTTTGTAATGTTTTTTCATAACTTAGAGAATAATATTGTGACTCTTCTTTTGAGCATCTCCGAGTTCTGCTTTTTCTTTTTTTGTGCTTCTACTTTGTATCAGGTTAATTGCATGCAGGTGTATTCGGGTTCTGTGGATTTGCATGTTTCTCAAATCCTACAATTTTCACAATGCTCATCCCATTTTAAAATGACACCTTTATGTAATAATTTTGTGAAAGGTTGTGCTCTATGTTCTAGTTGAGACATGAATCTTCTGATGGATTAAAGTCTTCCTTGAAGCATCCTCATTTGACTGATATTGAAAGGAGGTGACATTTCCATTATTTATTTTACCTTTTTGGGGTCCACCTCAATTCCTTTAGCTGATACAATAACCCCTAAGAGCTTCCCTGATTGGACTCCAAATGCGCATGTCTTTGGATTAATTCTCAGTTGAAATTTCTCCATTCGATCTAGTATCTTCCTCAAGTCTTCAATGTGAGTCATTCTTATTTTTGACATCGCTAACGTATCATCCACATAGTCCTCCATGTTTTTGTGTATCATGTCATGGAAGATCATCGTCATAGCTTGTTGATACATAGATCCAACATTATTTAGCCTAAATGACATGACATTCCAACAAAATGTTCCCCATGCGCATGTAAATGTTGTCTTTTCCTGGTCCTTGGGAGAAATATTTATTTGGTTATAACCTGAGAATCCATCCATGAGCGAATACATCTGATATCCTACTATGATATCTATAATAATATCAATATTGGGTAGGGGGAAATCATCTTTAGGAAAAGCTTTGTTTAAGTCCCTAAATTCTGTACAAATCCTGATGGACTTATCTATTTTAGAAACTGGTACCATATTAGAAATCCATCCTGGATAAGCCATGACCCTTATGAATCCAACCTTTAAGATTTTTTCCAACTCCACTTTTACCAATAATGCCACATGTGGGTGCATCTTTCTTAGTTTCTATTTCATGGGTTTAATTCTAGGAGCTATAAATAAGTGATACATTATTAACTCAGGATCTAGTCCAGGCATATCAGTATAAGACCATGCAAAGTTGATCTTTTTCTCTTTGAGGAACTTAGTAAACTATCTTTTCTTCTTTGGATAGTGATTGTGCTAGGTGAACAAATTGAGGAGCTTCTACCATTTTCAAATTAACCGGTTTTGTTTTCTCTATCAGTATTGAAGATCTTTTTTGAAAGTGCTTAGGGAGGATATCAAGAATCTCATCTTTTGGTGCCTCTGAGATGTTTTCACCATCAGATAATTCTTTTATTTTTACTATTTTAGAATCTGATACTGCCACAACATGGTTTTCACCATCAGTTCTTTGTTTCTTTTTATTTTTCAATTTGTGAATATAAACTTGATATCCTCCACTGTCAGGTTCACGCTCCTTGAATTGGTGGAAGAGGGATAGGGCTCAAAAGTATTTAGATAACATGCAAAAGTATAGTAATTGGGAAAGTTCATGATAGGAGTAGGGTTTGAATTGGTCCAATCAATAAGGTCATGGTTTACCAAGGATAATGATTTAGAGTTTTGTAAGGACAACATCGCATCAAAATCACAACTATTAACTGACAAGACATATTTCGTTAAGTCATCTTCTATAGTGTTTAGATCATGAAGAGTCAAATCGAGATTATTAGGGTCGTTATTAGTTATATGTAGACCTAACTATAGCAACTCAGAAGTTGAGCTTTCTCTTTATTCTATTATCATATTTAAACTCATATCTTGTATCCTTTGAAGTTCTTCTAGACCTAGTAAGACACCAATGTCTTCATCAATAATCCTAGGCATCACCATCTCATCCAATTCTGTGACAATGTTAGTGTTATGGGTAGTGTTATAACTTTCTCTTGTCTCCAATAGAGGTGCAAATTTATGAATTACATCTACCTCAATGTCTATGGTAGCATCAGACATGTGATCCCATTAATAATCATGTGAGTTTGTGATATCATCATCATATATGTTTAAAAACTCAACGATAGTTACCTGATGTACCCTATTAGCCATTTGTGGATCAAAGTGTGGTAAATCTAGGACATGTGAAATTGTCACCAATTTCCCCCAATTAGGATGTACATCTTGTTGTTGAGGGATTTCTTCCTGAGATTCTTCTGGCTATTGGATTTCTGGAAAGTCTTCTTCTTGTTCCTTTACTTCTTGGACATTAGTTTGTGACAACAAAGGAACATGATGCTCTAGTTATTCTCCAAAAGTAGGAACATATATTTCTCCTTCATATTCTAGGTCCTCAGTACCAATGTGTAGTAATCTTTCATATGTCTAAGGTACAAGTTCTATTTTTTCCTCTTCTTCATCACTTCCTTTATCAAAGATTGGACCATCTCTTGAGGCGGGGTGTTCGAAATTGTTATTGAAACCTAACCCTGTTTTATCTTTGGTGGCTTTGAATTCCATAGGGATAGGATCAATGAGTCCCTTTCCCTTGTCTCATAAAGGTCCCTTCCCTTTTTATCTCATTTTTTTAAGAAGGTAATAACCTTTTCCATATTTTTCAGGAGATATCTCAATATGTTTTACTTCATTTTTTCTCTTTTCCTCTTTATAGAGCCAAGCCAAGACTGCTTTATCTTCTTTTTCATCCTTTTGAGAAGTAGAGGCTCTAACCATACTAGTGTTTTATGAATGTCTTTTCCTTTTGATGTAGTAGGTGTAAAAGATGGGGCGGGTTTCCTATATGATCTTGGAGACACCAGAATATTAGCCAATAATGGTGTCATGTCTAGTTTGTATTCTCCCATGCTAGTTTCTTCAAGTTTTAATGTCTTTCCAAAGCTTCTCATCACCATGTCTTTAGAGGTTTTAGGTGGGAACTCTTTTTGGACTTCCTTATTGTGAGGAACTATACTGTCTACTTTAACATTGTTGCAAGTGTAGCTTGAATCTGCAGGAATTGTTACTTCCACTCCATTATGTGGGAATTTGATGCATTAGTGGTAAGTAGATGACATTGCTTGCATTTCATATATCCAAGCTCTTCCTAGTAATATGTTATAGGTGAATGGTAGATCAATAAATTAAAAAATCACATTTAATTCAATTGGTCCTATTCTTATTGGTAAAACAATTAGTCCTTTGGATGATCTTTCTTCTTGATCATAAGCCTTGATGGTTATCTTACTTCTTGAATCAATTGTTTGTTCTGAAAGACCCAATTTATTGATCATATTGAGAGCACGTATATTCAACCCCACACCTCCATCTATCAATACACATTTTACATAGTGTTTATGGATTAGAACTTCAATGTGAAGGGGTTGATTGTGGGGATGAGTCAAAGATTTGTCATCTTCCTCTGAAAAAGAGAGGTAATGAGGAGCTGATATGTGATTGACCATTGCATGGAACCTTTCTACATCTATGTCTTTCAGGAAATTTTTAGAATGTAGGGATTGGTTAAGAACTTCCCTATGCACTGAAGAGATATTTAATAACTCCAATAGAGAGATTTGAGCTGAGGTCCTTTGCAATTGGTCTAACAATTTATAGTTAGCAGACTGTACAAGAACTATTTGTCTTGACATTGCTGGTTTAGGAATTGTGACAATAAGTGGTTTAGATGGTATTGCCTATTTAGATGAGGAATTAACCCCTTTAATAATTATTTGTTCTTGGCTTTGAGTTACCACGTTCAAATGTGTCAACTTGTCTTTGAAACCTTTGATAGTGATCACATTGATTGATTCACTTTTTATGTCCACCATATTGATCACATTATCATTATGAGAATAGGTGTAATTGACTTCATTTCCCTTTCCTTTAGAGGCTTATCCTTTTTCATAGTTGGGAAATGGTTTATTATATGCCGTGTGATCTTCATTAGAGGTATGTCCTTCCACTATGATCTTGCCTCCCTTAATGAGGTCTTGTATAACGTGTTTGAGTTTAACACAGTCATTAGTCTTGTGTCCTTTATTCTTATGGAAGTCACAATAGGCATAATCATTCAATGATCTTGGTTTTACTTCTAGTTCCCATGGTTTTGACTTTGGTATAGTGATGATTTTTTTATCCAAGAGAGTCTTCAAAACTATCTCAAGAGGTTCTCCCAACGGAGTAAATGTTCTTAGAGGTCTAGACATCCACAGTTTATTCTTGTTGGTATTAGTGTTTTCTCTTAGTATTGTTATTGTTGCCTTAGCTTCTTTTCTTACTTGTAGGTTGTTTGTGAGATTAAACACAACTAGTTTAACATTTTTATTTGAGGCTTCCACCACTCCATCATTAACAACATTATTTTTCTTGTTCCACCATTTAGGTTTGTTGCTATGGTTGTTAGACTTATTGTCACTTTGGAGTGTGATCTCTCCTTTCTTAACCATAACGTCTTCAACACAAATATCATTCTTTATCATTCTGTCAAAACTAGGAGAATCTTGCATTTGTAGAGCATAGTTCATTTCAGGTACTAAGTTATTGACAAATATTTCCATCTTTTCAAATTCGGGTATTGCTTTTGAGTATCTTGAAAAGATTCTCCTCCACCGTTGCAAAAAGTGTGTGAAGGATTCACCCGTTTGTTGTTTTGTATTGAAAAGATCCATCATAGTAACATTGTGTTGTATTTTGTAGGAGTAATGTTGAACAAATATTGAATCAACTCCTCAAATGTTTTCACACTTGGTGTGAGTTTGGAGAACCATTCCATAGCATTTCCGCCTAGAATTCTTAGATATAGCCTCATTAAGTATGTTGGTTTGTGCATGTATTCTATGCTTAGAGCAAAAAATTCTCTAACATGGTCATGTGGATCCGTTTCTCCCATGTATTTTTTTATTTGGGTCATGCCATGTTAGGAGGGAACAAAACCATGTTTATGCTCTTGTCAAAAGGAAATAGACATATGTGCTCCAAAGAGTATTTCTTCGTTGGTTTAGTCTTCTCTTGTTTGAGTATTGCAAGTTCCATTTGCATTTGGTATGATTTCTTTGAGAGTATGGAAATAGGTGTTTGTACTTCTTGTTCCTTCAATCTCTCAACATCATAGTCTTTAGGAAGTTTTACTCCAAGAGAAGCTAAGTGTAGGAAGTATTTTTCTTTGTCTTCTCTAATGATTTTTTCCAAAGTTCTTTGAAACCTCCTACTTTGTTTGAGTTTGTTATATTATTCTTCTAATATGTCTTCATCACTGTCCAAACCAAAAAAAGATGACCATGATTTCGTTCTTCTTGACTTTCCCTTTTGTCATGGTCTTGACTATATTCATTAAAGGCAACACTCCATTCATGATGAGGTGCATCCATTCAGGTGAGTCTTGATCAAAGAGGGGGTTTTGAGATGTCTCTCCTTGTTGAAACTTAAGTAATCTTGGAGGTCTCTTTGAATCATCAAGAAGGTATTGTTTACGTCTTGTGTTAACCATGAAAACTGGGTGTTAACTTTGTCAAAAGTGTTCCAATTGTGTCAAGAGGATTTATGAATTATCCAAATAGGTGTATCTAGGTTTTGAAAAGTATGTGTGGTTGTTTGAATTGTTTGATTCCAGCGTCTGAGGGTTAGAATTCCCTGATACTAAGCTGGGAACCAAGGAGATTTGTTTGGTAAAGCGAAAACATGATTTGGGAACAATTGCGATAATCCTAAATGACATGCAAGGTAGACTTCCAAATAAATTGAAAACCAATGACAGATGGAATAGAAAGAGAAATGTGACCAAACTGAAGAGCAAAAAGGGTATCCAAAACTATAGATTTCCTAAGTCTGACACGTGTGCAAGTACCCTCTTTCCTAGATGCGTTTGACTAGATGCGAGCCTAGATTTGCAGGATGCGAGCTTGTGCTTCCTAAATGCGAGATTTTTTACCAGATGCGAGCCAGGATTAACCAAAAGCAATCTTGTTTGTCACATGTGAGCCTGTTTCCTAAATGTGGGCTAGGATGAGCCTGTTTCCTAAATGCGAGCTAGGACTGACCAAATGCGAGCCTCTGATGGGTTTTCTAGTTTTTACCACTTTGTCTCGAAGTACGTGAATTATTTTTTGACTCCAGAGTCTGTCTAAGGATTTCCAGAGTGTTTCTAAACAACATAGATGTCAGTGATTGTCAAAATGTTGTTTTTTTGGGGAGATTTATCTTTTCATTGCAATTTTGACACATCAAGCAAGTTTGTTAAGTGACCAAACATACACCTGCTCCCTAAATTCTAGGCATAGAATGAAAATATTTGCTTGTAGACTTAGGTACACACTCACATGCTAATTAGAATACGACCATCACCAAGAATGAAATGGCTCTAGTCATGATGCCATATTATCTGACTCCAAACGCAAATGAGGGCACAAAATGATGAGTATCTTGGGACAATTATCATTTTCCTTGCACAAAGATTATCACCTTTTGGAGATGAATCAGGTGTTTTCAACTACAATTTTTTTTTAATGTTTGGGCATTCATTCACAACCGTCCCCAATAGAATTTCACAAGGAAAAATTAAGGTGTATAGCCCTATGAGTACTTAAATGTGTGTAGTCTCACAAGCAATATTCAAGCGGCTCTGCTCCACACACATCTAAGCATGTCCAAGGAATGATAGTTAAAATTCCAAGGACAAAACCAATTACGTCTTCTGAGGCTTTGGCCTTCAAGGAAGTATTTTTATTATAGTGAGATGGAAGGGGTGGCATTCACTTGTCCTCGCTTGGGTTGTTCTCAGGAGGTTTTTTCCTCAATTGACAGGCCCTCTAATGTTTTGAAAGCAATAAAGAGGATTGGCAGCTTAGGAGACTAGATTTTTGATTCTTCATAAAGAAGAAGAGCATAATCTCCTATCCATGCCCCTTTCTCCTATAAAACACATCATGAAAGTTCTTTCCCTCAAATTATCAAACTCAAAACCTAGTCCCCCATATTGAGTTTCTAAATTTCCAACTTAAGAAAAGAGCATAATCCTCTAGTTGGACTAAGAATCGAGTTTAAATCTGACAATTAAGTTCCTATTTAAAGAATTTAACTTTTGATAAATTTAAAAGTTCATTTCCTCCAAATTCTATTCAAATCTTAACTTGATGTTTGAGGTTCTGATTTTCCATGAAGGAAAAGAGCATACTTCTCTAATCAAGTTATGAAATGGTAGAAAGTGTTTTAAATTCTTAGAAATTGCAAGAAAAGTTTGGTTGATCACATGAGGAAACCTACCAAACCACTTTTTAGTAGTTTTTACTCCATATTCTTGATCAAAGAAGTCTTTAACAACATCCTGTAATAACTCATTAGGCTGATTAAATGATCAATTTCATCCAAAAACATGCAAAGTTAGCTGATTAGTCATCAAATTTTCAAAACATGCCAGAATACTAACCAAATGGGATTATATTTCCCAGAAGCGAAGGAAGAATTACTAAATGCAATTAAGGATCCTAAATGTGAGCCTTTGCACTAAATGCAATCTAGGATTTATAGGATGCGAGCCTTTACAAAAAATCATTTAGGATTAGCAAGATGCGACACAGGAAATCCGGGATGCAAGCCTATTTCCTGTATGCAAATTTTTTCTACTAAAGACAATCCTTTGCTCCTAAATGTGATTCTGCATCAAAAAAATAAGAACAAAAGATGGTTAATTGGCTAAAAAATAGTGAGAAATCTGGGGCTTGGCCCCACGGTGGGCGCTAGAAATGTGTGTGTGAATATTGTACCTGCAAGCTGCAACACAACACTTTAATATGTCATTATATTAATGGTTAGAACTATGAAATTGAAGGAAAAGCATAAGGAAACCATCAAAATTGACATGTTGCTTCCTATCTAAGAATAGTGTGATTTAAGCTATAATTTCCCTCAGATTATGCATAAATCAGTGACATATTCAATCCTTGACTGGAAGATTCAATGATAAAATGAAGCTAATTATCATGTAAATGTTCATTTTAGAGCACAAATGAAGATTATCTAATTTTCTATGTGAGATTATGAACTAAAATGGACAACATAGGAGTGCATTTAGAATTGCAAAAATTAGAGCAACATAAGAGTGTAATTGAAATTCTAAGAATTGGGGCTAATTGAGCTCAAAATTCAATCTTTTTATAGAAGAATTTGAGGAATGAGTGGTTGAGATTTCTTTGTGAAGAGAGGTGGAGATTGAACCTTTGGTGATCCATGTGAGTGAACTCTCATTGGTTCATGTATTGACTTTCCATGTGCAAGTGATGAGTTGTAATTAGAGACTTTATTTAATTCCTTTTAATTAATTAATTTAGCCAATGATATAATTGGGTTGATTTGATTTAAATAGGCCAAGGTAATTGATGTAAGTTAGTGATGAAATCACTTTGATTTTTAGGAAATTAAATTGATTTTGATGAATTATGCCAATAATCAAATAGTTGGATTGGCATAATTAGGGGTATGATCACATTTAGGGAAAATATGGTCTCTAGTTAGAGTGGACCAAATTAGGGTGGTTAAAACAAGAAACATGGAGCTCTTGGTCATCTAGGATGAAGAATTGATGAATACTTGCTAGCTTCTTCCTTGCTTTCTTTTTTCTATCTTTTTTTGTTGCTGTCTTTTTTCAGTTTGCTGTCTTTTTCTTCTTTTGCGGTCTTGGGCCTATGTAGATTCATGTTGGAAATATATTTAGGCTAGGTGACTAAGAGTGGGGGGGGAATCAGGAACAAATAAAACTTATTCTTTTTAATCCTTTCACTACTACATTTGGGGCCAAATTTCAATAGAAACTTCCGATGGATAAATTTTTTTAATGAATTTGGTCTTTTTTTTGTAATAGGCCCCAATGGTGTCGGTATTCTGATGGGTTTTAAATAGACCATAGGGATTTTGATAGTTTCAGGGTATAGATGAAAAAAAATTTGAAACTCCCAAATCATATTTATTTCGATTGCAGAGAAAAGGAACAGGAGAAAATGCGTGGGTGAAAGCTGAGCGCGAGAGAAGGTATGTGATTTCTTCATCTTCATTGCATTGCATTTTATTTGATCATGAATTTTCTCTGAAATGTCTGCATTCTATTGGTGTCATTCCCTAGCCCGTGCTTTATCTCTATTATTTGGTGTTATTGGTGCTTGTGCTCAAGGATATCAATTCACGGTTTTGAAATGTTTGAATTCACGTTTGTTGATATTATTGGCACATTTAATGACACCATTGTATATTGCTGAGATGCTCACTAAAATGACTGCATTCTACTGGTGTTGTGCCCTAGCCCATGCTTTAACTCCATTATTTGATGTTATTGGTGCTTGTGCTCAAGGATATCAATGTTTTTGAAATGTTGACTATGGTTATCAAATGAATAACCCGTGAGCTTCTAGCTAGGCTCCATTTGTATTGATAGCTTAGTGCATCAAATGCATTGTATCATTCATAGTTGAGACTTTGTTAAAAGTAAATAGGACAAAGAACGATTTTGATTTATTTTCTCTATTTTGATCCCTAAGTGGCTTACAACCCTAGAGAAGTATATGCAGATTTATGGATGTAGTTGCAGTATACATAGCAGCCGATAATTCACAAGAAATCAATACATCCAATTTGAATAGCAATTAATACAAAGAAATAGGGTCCTCCAATGGCCCAATCATCTGGACCTTGACTGTCCCCTCAACTAGCAACCGTTCAAAACTGGGTTATCATGCAATTAGTGAGTGATCCTTCATTCTCCTGGTTTGCCCTGCATCCAAACATATTGGAAATACACAATACAATGATAACAAGTCTTTCACAATCCCCCTTCCCTCAAGGAACACTATCAACCATCCCTTCCACATAGAATTTCACTGTTGTATGAGTGGATTGTGCAGGAACATTTAACATTAAACAAGGAGAAAACTCCTCAACACATCTTGGAAACCATTGAATTCAATAATAAATGAAACCTAACACCAACACTATTCCTTCCATTCACTTCTACCAAGAATAAAGAATTTAATCCATTCAACATTACATATAATCATTAGACTAAGACGGTTGGTTGGATGCACAAATATCCTCCACATCAAGCTTGCCCTATTTACTAGGGTCACATCACACCCCATAGGTAGGTAGAGATATAATATGCAACAACACCCTCCCCTCCGCACACTATGTCTCTTCTCTGTCTTCTCTTCCCCTTGTCTCCCTAGCAATCATCCTTTGACCATTTGTAATCCTTAAAGATTTCACTGTTGTTTTTTTCTTTTGCAATGTGACATTACAACAACCTTTGCTTTCAGTTTGCATAAAAAACTACTTCTGTCATCCTTAGCTCATTACTCTTTCCTGCTACTGTAGTGTATGCTTCTACTATTCACTCTCTATGTACATTTTCTTTTGTTGTGTGTGTCATGTGCTTACTCTTGCATTTCCAATTCTTTAATGTGATCATGTTTTTTATTGTCTTCCTCAGATCATATAGTATTATAGATATTTTGGTCTGTTAGGTTGCCATGTTGAAATGAAACAATCACTTCTTTTACAAAATTTTGAACCTGTCTGTTTTAATTAGATTGAAGCAAACATGTAAGAAGATTGGTTTTGTTTCGTCTCATTCAAAAATGATTATGCCATAATTTTCCCTTATGCTTCAGTAATCCAATGTATGTGCAGGGTACACTAAAACATGGTATTCATTGCAGTAAAGAAGTTAAACTTTAAACCAATCTATGTGCAAGATATCAAAATTTGAATCAATAATTGTTAGTGCATTCATAAATTTAGTAGTTTGCAAAGTTATGTTTTAGAAAATGTGATGCCGTGATAAATTCTAGGGCTCTATTGTATTCTGCATGGATTAAAAAAAGCCTAATTTGAGATAAGGCTATGGATTGTAACTTTTTTGTATTTGATTTAGTTTTCCCTTGCCCCAGTTATGAATTTGGCACTTTGTATTACGTCATGAAATTTAGATGCACCCAAAGTAACCATGTAAAATCCTTGGTCTCAGAACCATAAATGACATATTCTGGAATTGTTTGCATTTTCTAAGCTTGAGCCTTAGCAATAGTTATGTCAGTTAAGTGCTAGCCAAGATCATTTTTCTTCTTCTGAGTTTTAGCGAACCATTTTGTGTCATATATCTGTTGAATATAACACCCACAATAATTTACAAGCATAAAAAAGAGATGCATTCAATAAATCATGTACATAAACAAGAGACACATTAATTTGTTGATTAAAATTTTGGTTAGAAGTGAAGAGAGAGAAAATTGGATATGTCAAAAGATATGGTTACCTCATAATACCACTTAAATCTAGGTCCAATTACCATTTTTTTTCACTTTCTTTCACGTGTTTTCTATAATTTGATATTTTATTAGTTTGAAGACAAGAACTGTAACTATTTATTTTCATTTTTCCTATTGCTTATATCTTTGAGTAGCATTCAAATAAGAATGGTGGTGATGATGGTGATGAGTTGAGAGATATAAGTTTGGACATAGTAGTGAATATCACGAGCATTCTCTTTATCTCACCAATATGTATTATGGCTCTTTCTTATTTCATTGTTTATGATTTGTGTATGGTTAGACCCCATGCCTTTTTAATTAGAGTGTATGTACAATTTTTTCTTCTAATAGGCAGAACAAAGACAAACAGTTTATATTATTGATGTCCATGAACCATCTACATAATTATTAATCTTGATGATCACACATAATGACAAGCCAACCGATCTAGTGCATTTAAAATTGACTATTTCTTTATAGTAAAAAGTTTCAACCTATACTTAAACATCAACATTATGCATTGAGCAACATATAATATTATCTATTTGCTTAGATGATTGTCATCATCCTCCTTATTTTGTATGCATTTTAAGCTTGTATTACAATATCATATATATAGAAGCTACCTTCTAATATGTTAACTTACACATACTTTTCTATCGGTGTAACCCTTGCATCTCTTTCTATTGCAAGTGCTAGTAGATAATCTAAGTGAAGAAGGATCATGCCAGAAAATCCAAGTGAAGAAGGTAATGGGGATACAATCAATAGATTGTGGTCTAACTTGAAAAGAAAAGGCGATGGAAAATGTTATTGTCCCTGCAATATTTGTAAGGGCTTAAACACTAGAAGATTTCTAATCAAAACAACTAAGAGACATTGTAGGGATAATGGTCACATTGAAGGGGGCTTTGATTATCATCAATTGGTAAGTTTTTCATTATATTTATTTAACCATTAATATATATAAGAAATACACTTGGTGATGAGATCATTATCATGGTTTATTTGTGTTCATCATTTTTATATAGGTCGACCTCCCCAGGGGAGTACGTGATATAGATCATGGAGGTGAGAATATGGAGAATACGGATTTGGAAGTGGAGGATCATGGAGGTATGAATATTGAAGCTAAAGATTATGATCCCATGGAAGATGACGATCATGCGCCAGATAACACATTTGAAGGTGATGGTACTAATACATTGATCCATGACACATTTGGTATTGACACAACTGATGATGATGATCAAGATGATGTTGATGTCATCTATGATATACCTCTACTTGAGAAGGAAGCCACGACCCTTTACAAAGGCTCCCAAATAACTCTTCTCTCTGCTATATTGTTGTTGTTGAACTTGAAGGTTATGAATGGTTTATCCAACATAACAATGTCACGTATGCTAAGGTATGTCATATATGTCATTATAGTAATTAAAGGGTGAAATATGTACCATAAATATTGTTAATATTAACAACTTATATTTTTTTTCTATATATTGATAGGTGAGTTTTTGTTACCACCATCAAATATTCTCCCTCGCTCATACCGAGAATTATGTACCACTATGAAAGATATTGGACTAGAGTATCAAACAATAGATGCTTGTCCCAATGATCATATTATTTATCATAAAGAACATGAATTTATAACAGAATGCCCTAAATTTCATATGAGTAGATATCAAATAGATCAAATAACAAAAAAGGTGCCTCACAAGGTTCTTCGTTACATCCCCATTATACCATGTTTGCAAAGATGTTTGCTTGACACAATTTATGGATTACCATGCATGCAATAGGAGTCAAGATGACATTATTCAAATGTTTGCAGATGGTTCTGCATTTAAGGACATACATGAAAAGTGGCCGCACTTTATCGAAGAGCCTCGAAATCTCAAGTTTTCATTGGCAGCAGACGGTGTCAATCCGTTTGGAGAGATAAGATCTGTTTACTCTGTTTGGCCTCTTTTTGTCATCAATAATAACATTCCTCCATGGATGTCAATAAAGAGGGAGCACATTATGTTGGCAATGATTGTTCCAGGTATTTGATCATTTAATAGTTATCTGCATGTAATTATAATTCTTGCAGTAAAATGGTCACAATAATTATGTAATGCTATTGTTCATTCAACTAGGTAAATACCAAGTTAAAGATATGAATGTATATATTGAGCCTCTTATTGATGATTTGGTGGAGTTATGGAATGGTGTCACTATGTATGAAATCTCTAGACCAATAGGAAACAAATAATTTCAATTTCATGCAATGCTTGTATGGACAATACATGATGCCTCAGGGCTAACACATTTTTCTGGTATGTTATGGTGAATTCAAATTGTACATGATAATTCTAAATATAAAAATTAACATATTTAATCCAATTGTATCATTATCTTGTAGGTATTCAAACAAAGGAAAAATTTGCATGTCCAGTTTGTGGTCCAAAGATGAAATCTTGTCATTCAAAAAGTTTAGGAAAGCAGGTGTCTGATGAGCATAGACACTTTCTCCACAAAAATCATAACTATCGACTTACCAAAAAACATCTTTTCAATGGGAAAGAAGAGACTACATCTAAGCCACAGAGAATGACACCTCACCTATGGAAGTTGGAATATAATAGAATTAATCATCAAGGTACTACCGTTCTACCTAATGGTTTATGTTTGGAATTTGTATATTTATATTGTGTTTTGTTTGCTGATTATGTGATTGATGATCATGAATGTCATCAAGGAAATACTACTGAGCACCTTCCAAAGGGACTAAAATGTTATCCCAGACAATTTAGTAGGTTGCCCTACTACGCGCAATTGCAAATTGAGCATTTGTTTGATACTATGCATATTGGAAAGAATGTAACGAAGACATTGTGGAAGATATTGGATGAAGGCGTGACAAAGAAAAAAATGTAAAAATTTGTAGCGACATTCATGAATCCAATCATATAATGAAAAATTTCATTGGATCAAATAGAAATGGAGAACGGATTAATATAAGTGCCCTTCCTTGGTTATTAACAGAGCATCAAAGTGATGCCATAAAATAAGTCATACGAAAAATTCAATTTCCCATAGGATTTGCTGCGAACATAAGCAGTACCATATCAAAGAAAAGTGAATTTGGGCCAGGGTTGAAAACACATGATTGGCATACCTTTATCAAGGTAAGTCATGTTCTTTTGTATTTACAATATATTTGTAAACTACATGTAATTCTCATTGTATTATGTGAGAAAAGAATGACATGATTATTTTTATAATTGTTGCAGTACGTTCTACCCCTATCTCTCCCACAGAACTTCGACAATAACATCAAACAAGTGATATATGATCTTGGAAAATACATGAGGTAAGCAATGATATTTGTTCAATTTTTTGTATATATTGTAAAGTCTCATGTTTATATATTTTTGTGTCTTGAATTTCTTGTCATCTAAAGAAATCCATAAAGAAGGTATAAAATATTGGAAGAGAATAATTCCTCATATAATGTGTGAAATGCAAAAGTGTCTACCTTCAACCTTTTTCAATACACAAGAAAACTACCTCACACACCAAGCTGAGGAGATTGAATTGTGTGGACCTGTACACACTTGGTCAATGTGGATGGTTGAGAGGCACCTGAAATTTTTAAAGGCTTTGGTTTGGCAAAGAGCATGTCTTGAGGTTTCTATGGTGGAGGGATATATGGTATACCAGACTATGGTGTACGTTACTAAATATCTTCCTAAGCTTGCAGCAAAGATCCTTATAGATCACATTTGGGATCTTGACAAAATTAGAAAATTTGAAGAGGAGTACTTGGTGAGGAAAGGTAGAATGAGGAAAGTGAGAGGTAATAAATTATAAGATGTTATTGTTGTTGTTAATTAATTCTTAATCTTAAAAATTAATCGGTTGTAAGTCGCTTGTTTATTTTTTGTACAATTGCTCGAGAGTGGGATGCAATACATTTGTATATTGCAAACACTCAAGATTGGATGACGGTATGGATTGAACGATGTCATCATTTAGGTCACACATTAACATGGGAAGTTGTGTCTTCATTGGTTAATGAAGCTCATCGTAATGGAGATCCAAATGTTACGCAAAGGGAAATAGATTCAGCACATGGTTTAAGAGATTTCCAGGTACGTATAAATTTGTTAATCACCTGTACGTTTATGAACAACCGATACAATAATTTATACATGTTTGACATATTTTTTCAGGTCAAACACCACAAGGCTATGTTTTGCAATGGTCATAAATTTTGCATCAAAAAGTTGGATGACACAAAGAAAACTTGTGATTCTGGGATAAGTGCAGTCTTTTAGGTGACTAATATTTCATCTAGAAATGACTTACATCCTCGAGAGTCTGAAAAGTGATACTATGGCATTTTGGATGATATACTCGAGTGTGACTTTAATTGCTTCAGATTAATTCTCTTCGTCGTCAGATGGTACAAGCTATGACTTAATCAAAATGATCTTGATAGAATTGTTATTGAACATGACAATGGATTTCCAATGATTAATACAAGGTGGTTTGAGCCAGTTGGGGATGAGCCCTATGTTCTTCCAAGCCAATGTGAGTAGGTATTTTACTCATAGGTTCCACATAAATTGGGTTGGTCATTTTTTGTTAGACATGATCCAAGAGGAAGGCCGATGAGGTATAATGCAATGGAAGAAGAAGATTGTGAACAACTAGAAGATGATGTAGATGATGATCACAAACAACAGTTAGTCGATGATGTTCCTAACACAACTTTTCTTGAAGAAGAAGAAGATGATGACGATGATGATGGTACTGATGGTGATGATAATGATGATGATGGTGCTGATGTTGATGATGATGATGATGATGCCGATGATGATGATGATGATAATGATGGTGGTGGTGATGATGTTGACAACAATGATGATCATGGTGATGAGTTGGATGAAGAAGAAGATGAATGGCATGAATGAAATGTACAGTTACGTGATCACTGCTTAATCTATTTAATATTTATTTCTTGATAGAAATGTGTAGTTATGCGATCAATGCCTAATCTAATTAATTCGTGATGTACCTTTTAATGTTTTTAATTCATATGGGATGCTTATGGTTTTTAATGTACTTACTATGTGTTTTTGAGTATATGTATAATGAAATTTTTTAGCTAACATAAGATAATTGAATTACATATGTAGGTACCCAAACCCCTTTCATGAGCATCCCACACAGTCTCATGGATCGATAGGTATAAGTCAATACACCCTATAGAGATTAATGTATTTCACAATTTGCAAAATATCTCGCATTACTTGCTATCTCTCTCATTTGATGGAGTGCAGGTAGTGGAAAATAGGTATTTGTCAGATGTGTCTTCCTCGAGCGAAGGAAATATAGGAATGGAAGAAGAAAGTGAGTCATGTAGTATGTCTAAATTAGGAAGATCAACTAGAGGTCAAAAGACTAGAAGGAAATTCAATAAATGCATGAAATTTTTCCTTTCTCAAGGGGGGCCATGTTCTTATGATGATGAGAGCAAATGCGGCATCGAGGTGCCCTCTAGGTACCAATATCTACATAAACAATGGGTCCCCAAGGAACTTCCTCAAATAAACATTGATTTTAGTGTTAAAGGCAATATATATCGCATTGCACCATCGTCAATACATGGTTTGGGCCTATTTTCCATGGATGACATAAAGGTCTCTTACAACAAAGTTGTCGAATTGATGGAGTATGTTGGACCTTGTTACGATTACAAAAGTTGGATGTGAATTGTTCAATATAAAAAAGTATGTGTAGGTATGCACTCTCGGAAAATTATATTCAACAAAAAGACAATGACCAAAGTAAAAGAGTGGATTATATACATTGACGGAAGGCCAAAAGCATCAGGGAATATTGTAGGTTTTATAAATAGCACGCGACCTCTGTCAACTATTAAGAAACCCAATTGCATATTTGAGGTGTGCGAGGGAAATTATGTTTTTGTATGTGCGATAAAATCAATAAGTGCAGGGGAAGAGCTGCTTATTGATTACAATTTGAATCACATAGATACAAACAATGTCACTATCATGGGGGTGCAGGTACATACTATGTACCATTAAATAATTGAGTTTTTT
>MU224907.1:1941670-1963363 GCA_018584345.1 Thuja plicata
AATATATTTAGGCTAGGTGACTGAGAGGGGGGGGGGGGAGTGGGGTGAATCAGGAACCAATGAAACTTATTCTCTTTTATCCTTTGTTAGAATGTCTAATCTAATTGCATGCTTGGAACATAAAAGCATTAAATATCCATAACAATTGACACAATATTTGGTTACCCAGAAACCTTCCAAATAGAAAGTAAAATTGGGGTGGGGATGGTACCCACAAGATTTAATACTGCAGTAATAAATTTGGGTGGTTAAGGCTTACA
Source organism: Thuja plicata (assembly GCA_018584345.1). NCBI lineage: Eukaryota > Viridiplantae > Streptophyta > Pinopsida > Cupressales > Cupressaceae > Thuja > Thuja plicata. Next base: position 1,941,931 of record MU224907.1, read on the forward strand.
ATTGACCACTTATGTTGGCCTTCCCTATTAGGAGCAATAAGGACTATTAGGTCCACCTTGTGAAAGGATTTATATAATAAAATAAAGTATGCACTCTGTTAGGAGATTTGATAAGGACTGTTAACTCCACCCTGTTAAAGGATTTTGCTGATACACCTATTAGGATGAACCAGTGAATGATATGCTATGCAACTTTGATTTCCTGAATGATATCCTTTGAGATAATATTGATCACCTGAATGTGAGAGATGAGTCTATACTATTCCTTTATACTACTGTAGACTTTTTTAATCAATATGCCACTTCATATTCGCATAACCATACTCATACTTCTGCTACTGCTACTTCACACTATTTGGATAAACAAAGTACCTTATATAAATATCTATCCAAATCAATTACCTTCATAAGTCAGATACTTAACATATTAATTAGTATCAAACAATATGTGCTAAGTCAGCCCAATGTTGATACTCGGGTCCAGTAATCCACTTAGGTGATATACTAACACTCCGGCGACACAGTGAATTGGCAACTCTGGTACTCGGGTGACACTGGGTGCTTGGGTCACATTGATCACTCGGAGATAGTAACTTGGGTAGCATTGGTGACTCAGGTGATATTGTTTTGAACTATCTTCTCAGTCAACACTACAACTGCTCGGGCTACACTTCAAGCTCCTAGCTCGGTCAACACTGTATTTATATAAGTGACTAAGTGTTTTGGCACTAACTGAAAACATGTCTTTCCATAAGGTCTACACTTTGGGTGCTGTATCACATTTTGGTTTGATCTTTAATGCTTATCTTTTGATATCATTGTTAAAGTTTTCGGTTCCTTTCAAAACCTATTTTTACTTAATCAAAACTATGGTTGCAATGGATAAGGACATAGAAAGGTTGAATGTAGTATAAATATCAGTGTCATAAATAATGAGACTGGTAAAATGAAAAGGGATGGTCTGGTATGCTATAAATATAACATGACTAGACACATCGGAAAGTTCTATATAAATATAGAGAAATAAAATGATTCAAAAGAAAGCAACATGATGTGGGACACATAAGGTGCTTCTAATGGTTGTTAGACATCCATTCCACATGTTGTTTCCTCCTCGGTTAAATGATACAAACTATAGGGTTTGAGGAGGATTTTTCATATGCATCTATTTTTCCCCTCATGGTTGGATGTTGGGTATCTTCTCAACATGGAAATAAGGCATGAATACTATTATGGAGGTAAGATTTATGTTTTATTGTAAAAAAATATGTCCGCTTGGTTATGTAAATAGTGTAATATTTGTGTGGTTGTTATTCTTTCTAAGTTGCAATCAAATGTGGGCTGGATATATGTGTAGACACCCTAAAATGGACAGACTTGTGACTTGACATTAAAAACACTAATTTTCATCTATTAATTAATGGTTTTTTAATCGTTAATTAATCATTTATTTTCTTCTAAAATTCATTTCATCTATTAATTAATGATTTTTTAATCGCTAATTAATTATCTATTTTCTTCTAAATTCATTCCCCAAATCATCTAATCAAATTCTTAAAATTAATTAAATAATTAATTTTATTTAATTAATTAACCTTAATTGATTAATTTCCATTAATTAATTAATTTAATTTAATTTCCTAAAGTTTAAATTGATATATTTAAACTTACTAATTAAATCATTCCAATTAAATTAATTTCAATTAAATTGATTTAATTTCATTCAAATAATGCAATTCTAAATAAAAAAGAATTCAATTATCTCACATGTTGAAAACTTTAATTTCAAAAATGAATTAAATATTCATTTATCCTCAAAGAGATAAATCCCAATCAGATCACATGGGTTACTCCACCCACCTCTTCAGTTCACATGGGTTTCTCCACCCGCCTCTTCAGTTCTAAAAGGTAACTCAAAATTAGCTCTTCAGTTAACCAAACTTTATCTCCTCTCTCTTAGTTGAAGAGGTGGAGTTTACTGATGGCTTCTCCAGTTCCCTTTGATCTCAACCGTTCATCTTCCTATCTCTGGGATTGATCTCAACCATTCATCTCATTCTCAATTCCTATATAACGAACCCTTCATAACCATTTGAAGGATCCAAGATTTCAAGCTCATGCGCGTCATTACTTTGTCAGATTGGTTCAAGCATCAAGCCATCTTTTGATCACACACACATTCAATATCAAATTATCAATGCTCCCAAGTCATAGACGTTGCCCACACCAATACTGAGCATCACACAAATAGTGTTTCAGAAGGAGTAGAGAGAGACAATAGAAGCTTCAAGCAATTGGGGTTGCATTCATTTTTTTCATCTTATTTGCTTGTACATTTTATTGATTCGTAGTTTTGTTATTAGTAGCTTATTTCTTATCGATTTCCCCCATTGTGTATCAGTGCTACTAACCCCTCGTTAAATTGAGGTGTGTTAAAGATTTTGATCCATTGCGTACATTTTGGTGAACCTGACGTGAATCAAACAACCCAAATATCACTTGTAGATGACAAACATAACCTTTTTTCCATGGCTGTATAGTTGCAGATTCTTTTTTTTCATGCTTTTCTCGATAAACATGTAATTTTGCAATCACTGGTATTTTACCACAATTGACAGAAGATTGCCACAATCATCTTGTTTATTGCCACAATAGTTGTAAGGGTTTCACAAAATTTTTATGTCATTATTCACAATTCTATTTTCTTGCTTTGTGTCGCAATTGGTCGATCTGTACTGCAATCGATATTAGTTTACCGCAATCGCGTAGAGTTTGCCATAATCAACCGATCCATGCTACACTTGACATTGCTTTTCCGCAATCAAAAGTGTTTTACCGCAATCGATGACACTTTACCACAATCGACAGTTCTTTGCCGCAATTGACAGTGCTTTACCGTAATTGACAGAATTATGCCATATCTGATCCAATTTCTCTATTTTTCTGTTTAAAATCTAACTTTTTCTTCATTTTTGTGCAGGAATGGACAAATCACTAAGAATGGGGGAGAGTAGGCAATTGTGAGTATCAATTGTTTCAAAAGAGCTTCACGATTGCATGTATCTTGATTGCAACATTTTGTGGTACTAACTTATCATTTCAGCTTGTGGCGTGGAAACATATTTAAAAAAACAACTTAAAAATCATTCATTTGTCATTTTGGTGCTTTAAAAAGAACATTGTATGCCAAACATCACAACCTCACATTTACTTATTGGTGCTTAAAATTGATGTGGAGGTTAAGAATTGAACAAAGGCAAACAAAAATTTCCAATTTGGGGCATTAAAATTGAACAAGCAATCAACGCCTACTTTTGGGCTTAAAAATGAACACTTGTGCTTGTATGGTGGTTTATCTTAGTTCACATTTCATCTTTGGGGTTTAATCGATTAACCTTGTGTCTTGATTTTTTGGTGCACTTGTATAATCTTTTAGATTAAACACCTTTATACTTTTTAAAGAGGCATGTCCAGGGAATGCACTTCTTCCTCGGAGAACGAACTTAAACCAGTAAATCCTTCTAATCGGTATATAAACAAGATGCGAACCAAAGTTCTATTTTATATCTAGCCAAGCTCGAGCGAGGTGTGTTGATGATAGTCTGGATCAGGTGAATTATGCCTAAGGAGACAATGTGGTCAACTAGGCTCTTAAGTGAGTCACACACGTACAAACCAATTGGATAGATGCCATAGACCTTACTAGAACCTTGTTAAAATAGAGGCCAACCTGATTCACCTCTGAATGGATATTTTATTATAGTGCAAGAGGTTGCATAATTCCCCCCCAAAAGATTCCTAACATATGTGTTCCAAGGTATTTGTGTAGTGAAAGAGATCTTCACTATCACGATAATAATACCTGACAATGACAAAAATACGGGTGCCTACGTCATGGACCTTTGTGTCCTAGTAGTTTGACACTTTCTATGTGAGCTAATGAACATTCAAGCATTGGGCCTATAATATTGTATTTGATAGCCAAAATTGCCTTTGATTAATCTGTTTGTCCTTGTGTCAAAACCCGTGCTAAAGTACAAAACACATTGTCCATTGTGCTTGTTCTTTGACTAGTTTCCAAAATGAAAAATAAACATCAAAACTGTCAAAATGAGTCCAATGTGATAAAGTCCAGGGTTGTCAACAATCAAACTATTCTGCAAAACAAAATCCTTGTTCCCGAAAATCAAAATTATCAAACAGTGAAGCCTATTTTTGAGTCTTTTTGAGACTCTCACCACGTTGCCACAATTGCCCACATTTTTCTACAATTGACGGAATTTTCCTGTAATCATCCTTTTTATTGCTGTAATTGACTTGTTTATCACCACAATCAGTGATAGATTACCACAATCAACCAGTCACTTTACCGCAATCGGTGGAGTTTTGCCGCAATTGACTAGAGAATTTTAAACACCTATTTTAACCTCAAAACCTTGAAAATACTCTTCATTCTGTGTAAAAGATAAGTGTCTATCCCAGAAAAATGTGAAGAACATTGTGTGAATCTCTAAACATCAAAGATCATCCATTCTTTGAAAGAATGATTATCGTCCAAGCATTGTTAGTTCAAAAGTTCAAACTCAAAATATCTTGGTCCCACTATCTCAAAATCATCATATCTCTATCAGTGACTTTGTCCCAGGAAAGGGTTGACAATCTTATTCTTACATCATCAAATCTTTGAGATCAAGATAAATCAACATGTGTCCTTAGAATTACCCTTGTCCAAACATAACTCAGAATCTCCTAGAAAGTTTATCCTTTTCTATTTTCTTTATATCACTTGTTTTAGTCACAAAATATGAACCACACTATGTATCACACACCTTATGGAGGGCCTTACACAAGGTCAAAGGCTAAAACTCAACTCAATGAGTCTTATATCAACAAGTTTCCCGCTTGGGAATGAGAGTGAGAGGATGAACCTTTCAAAAATACCAGTCCTACTCTTTTTATTGAGAATCCCTGTGGGTCAGCTTTGTTCCAAAATGTCACAAAAGAGGAGCTCAAATATATAGAACAAGATGTTTGTTCTGTGCAAGTGGTTGACGCTATTATAGAGAGGAACCCTAGACATTTCTTAGCCATGTTGATAAATAAGGGAGTCAAACTCCCCGCTGAATTCAATGTGTCAACCATATGGCCCGAAAACCCTCTCGCGGGTTAAAACACTACTCAAACCTCTCAAACAGAACCTATGGTATCTCAAATCTTCCCATCCTTGACAACAACGAAAACAACACAGACTGTTTCCAATCAAATTAGCTCCGCAAACCAAGCAAGCACGTCTTCCACACAAAGCATGAAAATCTCCCAACTAAGTGCACCCATGGTCACTAGTGTGCCTCAACCCTCGGCCTCATGGCCTATCCAGTCAAGATCTCATGCTATGCCCTCGATCCCACCAACAAGAAGCAACCCTTTTGCAACTATGCTGCTATTACAGCCAGTCGCTACTAGCCTTGGGGTCAATACATCATTCCCATAGGGATGCATATCTATGGGTTTGACTTTCAGTCAATGCCCACACAAGGTTAGGCCTTTACTCATAGAGGGACCAAAACAACCCCAACAATAATAACTTCAACCCCAGCATCAAAAATCCCAACTTTAGAAGCAACAACAACCTCAACCCCAACAACAAACACAATAGAATCAATCTTGGGCCAATCACATGCCCCCATATCATAACCATGTGTTGGTAAATCAATATCAAGTCCCAAGGATGAGATCGTATGTCCCTACTCAAGGGACACAGTGGTGCAACCTCATACCTACTACAACATAGAGGTACAATGTCACACATAATCCTCAGTCCCAAACAAACACGCTGATCCAACAAGTGTAGAACCTTCAAACCCAAATGATGGATATGAAAAATCAAGGGCAAACTAAATCATACACCATAGAGGATTTATACCCATACCCCTTTGATCACTCTCTTCACATGTATCCATTCCCAACTCATTTCTCGGTACCATAATTTGACAAATACAAGGGCAATACCAACCCTATTAAGCATATCCGAGAAATATTTGCTAGTTGCATCAAGGTCACACACAATGAGACATACTTAATGTGACTATCTCCACAAAGCTTAGCCAAACTTGCAATGGAATGGTTCTCACATTTACCTCATGGCATTCTGTCTTGGGGTGAATTGGCCAAAAAGTTCATCACTCACTTCCATCATAACATCGAGTGCAAGGTCAGCATTAAGGACCTTTGTGCTATCAAACAAAAATATGGAGAGTCATTTGTAAAAGTCCTACAAAGTTGGAGGAATACTGAAAATAGAATCATGTATGACGTACCCGAGAAAGAACTAATAGTCATGTTCATTGGTAATCTGATTGCAGACATGTCATTTACAACATAATTACAGCTAGCTCCAAATTTTAAACAAATCATCGAACGAGGAGTTCGTTGTGAGAAAAACTTGGTCAAACGAGGTGTCCTTGTAGATCCTACCCAAACAAATACAAACAAGACTACAATGGATAAAGATAAATGGTGGAATAAAACCAAAAATGTCACTAGTGATGGTGTCGTTGATGTGAAAATGGTCAATTACACCCAACCCAAAGTGTCACTGCAAGGTGCACCTATGGATAACCAACAACCCATGGTGCCCACTCCACAAGAACACACTCAAACTCAACCACCCCCTTTCCAAGCGGCCACTGTGTCAAACAATCAAACATAGGTACAACGCCAACCATGGTTTCTGTTTCCAAAACAAGATTACACACCATTAGGAGAGTCGATAGAATCAGCCTTAAGAAAGATGATACAATCAAACAATATCACTCTCCCTGAAATCAAAGAATATGAACATGGTGAATCAAACCAAAGTGGTACAATGATAATGATTTCTTCAAATTTCATCGAGTGAAGGGACACAAAACACCTAACTGTTATCGATTAAAAAATTCCATCCAAGATATGATTGACACAGGGGTCATCGATGTAACCAACACCCAAACAAAAGGCACCACTAATCATATGATATTCAATGACACATTCCATGATCACAATAAAGGGAAATCCTCCAGGTCTGGTGGACAGTCAAAACATGTCAACTACACTTATGCCAACAATGACAACACTATCAATTGCCTAAATCCTTCAGATAGCCATGTGTCTACCATTACTATCAGAGACCAAGGTGATAAATGTGTTGTAACCACGAGTCATACAAAATTTGTCTTGCAAGGAATGCATTTCTCATCTGCTACACTAGTCAACCATCCTACAACCTCAGATCCATAGACAAGCCTAGTGGATGAGCTAAAGCACACGCCTACCCAAATATCCATGTTTGAACTTTTGTGCATATCCCCGCAACATAAATAAGCACTTGACCAAGCCCTTTAGAAAGTAGCTATCCCAAGGGACATAACCCATGAGAGATTCCAAACAATAATAAACCATATAGCATCCAAAAAGCATGCAAAATTCACACACCATGACATGCTGCCGCATAAACCCTTGCATAATGATCCCTTGCACTTGCTTGGCCAGGTTTATAAAAGTTCAATCTGCAGAGTCCTTGTTGATGGTGGGACTGGATTAAACATTTGTAATTTAAAGGTAATCAAGCAACTAGGCTACTCTGAATCCAGTATTGACGTCATAAGAAGGATCAACATTAGAGCCTATGATGAAGAAGAGAGATCTTCCAAAGGTATTATCATTCTACCAGTCCGGATAGGTCCAGTGGTCAAGAACACTCCCTTTCAGATCCTAGACCTAGAATTGGGATACAACATGTTATTGGGGAGACCATGGATCCATGAGATGCAAGCTGTACCCTCCACATATCATCAGTGCATCAAGTTCCCATACCAGGGGGCATAAATCATTATAGAAGGAGATCCAAACCCATTCCAATACTGCAATGCTATCCAAAGCAATAATGACAACCAGGTTCCATCAAACCAAGAGGCAAGTATCCCTTCCAAATCAAATTTAATTCCAAAAGATGTCATGAGAAGAGAGAAAATTTTCTATTACTGACAAAGGATGTGGTGAATACAGCTATGAGAAAGCTTTCACTATCACAAACATGCCTCAGAGCCCAAGGACATATGGCATGCCACAACCCATAATTACAATAGAAACCCTGAAACCTATTATGTTCAGGTGTCCCCCACAACCTTTTTCAGATGGGGAGAGATTGCAAAATAGAACCCATTTGATCCAGATATCAATACATGGTTGTATCAAGACCCATAAGTGACACTTCAACAACCCCTACCCGTGTCAACATATGGAGCTGGCTATACAATGCTACAAAGGTTTGGGTATGATGGTACAACTGGTCTAGGGGAAAGACAACAAGGTTTAATGGAAGTGTCTCTCCCACAAACCCAAAGAAACAAGAGAGGGTTATGCTATGGGAAACAAAGAACCAGTCCTACCACCCAAGACATACCCATTGATCAAGACAAAATAGTAGAGTTACACTAGGGGAAAAACCCATAACATGATTTGATCAACAATATAATACACCAGTTATTGCCTTCTAAAGTGGGAACCTCCAATCCCAATTAACCCTCAACTAAGCAATCCATGATAATGAGGAAAGTGAGACATTTGATGAGCATTCTAGAAAAACTGACTCCCATGAGTATAAGTGGAGATCCATACATGACTCCAAACCATCAATCCCAGACTATTCCCCTCGGTCAGCCATCACCATACACCTTGACAACCTATTCGACCAATTAACCATAGATGACCAACCCTATATCGATAAACATATCGATAATAATTCCTTAGGTGGCACATCCACATCACAATCTAGATTTGTCAGAACTATCTCTGTTATCCCATTCAACCAAATAGAGTCAACCCACCACAAGGACTTATGTCTTGTACACCCAGAAATGATAGAGTGGGATCAATAAGGACAACTTGATATATATATCTTTGAGAATGATGAGGCTATCGTAGAAATCATGGGACTTAGAGAGGGAATGCCATGAGGAGACCATAAAGAAGGTTTCTCCATCAACCTCAATAGATCAACATTTTTTGGGGAGGAAGCTCCTCTTTCTAGTCATAAAAAACACTTGAAAAAGAAAAAAGAATCATCAATAAGTGAAAACTGAAAGGTGCTTACTGGCACAAAAATGATAAAAAGACAAAACAAGACTTATCTTCTAGTGAAAACCTCATTGAGGTGCTAGAAGATGGAAAGCAGGAACTCCTCCCCTTAATAGAGGAAAAGTTGGAATTGTTAGCAGAAGAAATGAAAGAAGTCAACTTGGGCGATGACAAGAACCCAAAGAACATTTACTTAGCAAAATAACTCACTCCAGAGGAGCGAGAATAATTCATCATCTTCTTCAAGGAAAGGAAAGTCAATTTTGCATGGTCCTACTCAAACATGCCATGATTAGACCCAGAGCTTGGATTACATCATCTGCCATTGTTACCCAATGCTAAACCCGTCAAATAGAAGCTGAGAAAGATGCATCCCCATGTTGCATTACTAGTCAAGGCAGAATTGAAAAATCTCCTAGATGCTAAGTTCATAAGACCGATCCCATACGTAGACTGGATATCTAATCTGTTACCTGTAACTAAGCACAGTGGTCAGATCCACATTTGCACATAATTTAGAGATCTTAACAAAGCTTGTCCTAAGGATGACTTTCCTTTGCCTAACATCGATATGATAGTAGATCTAACATCAAGACATCAGATGCTATAACTCATGGATGTATTTTTAGGATATAATTAGATAAGGATTGCACCAGAGGACCAACACAAAATGAATTTTACGTGTACATGAGCACCTACTGTTGGAACATCATGCCATTTAGTCTAAAAAATGTAGGAGAAACATATCAAAGGGCCATGACAACCATCTTCCATGACCTCATTCACAAGACAATGGAGGACTATGTTGATGACATACTTGCCAATTCAATGCTTAGAAAAGACCATCTACAAGTATTGGGACCCATATTTAAAAGAATGTAGAAATACAAGGTCCATTTAAATCCAAAGAAATGTGCATTCACGGTCATCGCAGGGAAACTATTGGGTTTCATTGTGTCACACCGAGGCATAGAGGTAGACCCAGAGAAATTTAAAGCAATGCTAGACATGCCACCACCGACTAACCTAAGGCAACTAAGGGGGTTACAATGCAGGATCCAATCTATCAGATGCTTCATAGCCCAACTAGCAAACAAGTGCCATCCATTCCAGTATCTACTACACAAGGACATAACATCTATATGGACAGAATCATATGAACAAGCGTTCCAAATATTCAAATACTATCTACTCAAGTCTCCCATATTGGTTCCACTAGTCCAAGGCAGGCCACTACTTCTATACATCTCGACAACTGTATCAAAACTAGGTGTACTCTTAGCACAACATGATGACACAGGAAAGGACAGAGCTATCTACTATCTTAGTTGAACATTGGTAGGCTATGAGCTTAACTATTTGCCAATTGAAAAATCATGCCTAGCAGTAGTCTTCACTTCCCAGAAGCTGAGGTATTACATGCTAAGCCATCAAACAAAGTTGAAAGCGCACATTGATCCCCTCAAGTATCTACTAAGCAAAGAAACACTCACCAGACGACTAGTGAAGTGGGTAATGATCCTAAGCAAATTTGACATAGAATACATAGACAAAAAAGCCATCAAAGGGAAAGTGATTGCGTATCAACTAGTAGAGGCACCTATTCAGGATCATCAACCTATCATATCTGAATTTCTAGATGATTCTATTCTTACACTCCAACCAGAAATAGAGGTACAAAAACTATACTTTGATGGATCACGCAAGAACTATGGTGCAAGAGCATGAATAGTACTCATCACTCCAAACAATGATTCAATTCCCAAACCTTTCAGACTCAACTTTCCATGCACAAACAACATCATTGAGTACAAAGCTTTAGTCATCGGAGTAAAGATGAAAATACAATGGAGAATCAAGAACCTTAAGGTCTATGGAGATTCATAGTTGGTCATTAGCCAAGTCAATAATGACTATATGAAAAAAGATGAGAAGCTAATACCATACATGAAGTAGATGGATAGGTTGCGCACTAAGCTCTATTACATCATCTTTGAGCAAGTACCAAGAGCTCAAAACAAAGCTGCAGATGTGATGTCTACCATAGCATCCTTGATCGATATGCCAGGCAATGAAACCAGATTCTAGTTTCTAGTGGAGCAACTCATGATGCCATCACATCAAGAACCAATCACAAAATTAGCGTGTTTCCTTGTTGGTCCTGAAACCCCATGGTACCATGACATGTATAATTACCTCAAAAGTAGTGTTTTACCTCCCAACTTGTCTAGGAACCATAAGAAGTCCCTCATCTGCCAAGCCTCTAGGTACACCATTCTTGCAACTATTCTATATAGAATAAGTCTATACGGAACACTATTATGATGTCTCACTTCCACGAAATCCCAGAGAGCTATGTATGAGGTACATGAAGGAATTTTTTGAACCCATGGAGGTGGCAACAACTTAGCTAAAAAGATAACCCACATGGGATACTACTAGCCCACAATAGAGACAAATGCAAAAAAGTATTTACAAAGGTGTAGGCAATGTCAAATTCATGGAGACCTCATCCATGCACCTGCCCAAGAACTAAATCCTATCACTTCACCATTACCATTTTCTATGTGGGGATTTGACCTAGTGGGCAAGATTACACCATCTTCATCTAATGGACATAAATAAATCATAGCAGCAACAGAGTACTTCACTAAATGGGTGGAAGAAATTCCACTCACCTACATATCTAGAAAGAAGATCTCAATGTTCATACTCAACAACATCATTTGTTGGTATGGAATTCCTCAAACAATTCTAACGTATCATGGTACACCTTTCCAAAAAAAATATGTTGAAGACCTATGTGAACAATTTCAAATCAAACAAGGTTTCTCTTCATTCTATTATCCTCAAGGGAATGGTCAGACTGAAGTGAAAAACAAAACCATTTTGAAAATCTTGAAGAAAATAGTTAATGAATCAGGGCAAGAATGACATTTACAGCCCAGTCCCGCATTATGGGCATATAGAACTAGCGTGAGAACACCTACAGGAGCCACTCCTTTCTCCCTAGTATATGGATCAGAGGTGCTCTTATTCCTCAAAGTGGAAATCCCATCCCTGATAATATCATTGAAGAACTTGATTTCAGCTGAAGAATACAGAGTAGCAAGGCTCAGTGAACCAAAAATATTAGACGAAAGAAGACACAATGCATTCGACCACTTACAAGGCTATCAGAATTTCCTTAGAAGGAATTATGACAAGAAGGTGAGGCCACAAACCTTTGATGTAGGAGAACTCGTCCTAATGGAAAACCAAAAGAACCAAGCAGAGAGAGTGAAACCAGGAAAGTTTGAGCCTAACTGGCTAGGACCATATGTCATTGTCAACTCTACCCATAGTGGGGAATACCAATTGGAAACACCAGAGGGAGATCAAATCCTCGTATACATAAATTGCGTGCACCTCAAGCATCTCTACTCTTGAGGTCTCAATGGTTAAGGCAACTATCTACATACACAGAAAATACCAAAAAAATAAAAAAATACAAAAGGTTACCTTGATGAAAACCTGGCAAACAAGCGCCTTGGCGACAAAAAAAAAAAGAAAAAGAAAGAAAAAAGTAAAGATAAAAATAATCGCTCTCTCAGTGAAAACCTGGCAAACATGCGCTATTGAGTAGGTACCTTGGTGAAAACTTGGCAAATAGGCACCAAGTGTTCAAATCCAACTTCACCATCAACAAAAAAGATCAAAGCTTGAGCAAACTCCGCATGCAACACTAACTACCCAAGATGTTTCTAGAATCAAAATCCCCTTTGAGCACCAACACTTATCCATGGTTAAAATTGGTCCACTAGACAAGGGGGCAATTCTAAATGTCCTAAAAAAAAATCCCTAAAAATCTAAAAAAGTCCTCAAAAAATCCTAAAAAGATAGAAATGTCCTGAAAAAAATCAATCTTCATCAAAAACATCAAAAAAATTGCAAAATACAAAGCAATAAAACCAAATTGGTTATCAACAAAGTAAAGGGCGATCAAGCCAAGTCATTAATGTCCAAACCATGAGCTTTGCGAATTAGCATTGGGCCCATATGACACAACTTTATCATCTATCAAATCTATCTACAAGCAAACTGGCAACCAGACCAATCAATCAAAATGTCAAAACCATAAGCTTTGCGATTTAGCATTAGGCCCATATGACACAACTGGATCAACTATCCAAAATGATCAAAATCAATCAATCAATCAATCAAATCAATCATCTTACACAGTGATGGATACACTCAAAACCAAACAAATCAGTCTTATATGAGTCATCTATTACTAAAATCAGACACAATCAAGACAATCAAGACAATCAAGCGTATCAAGAGAGTCAAGCCAATCAAGAGAATCAAACTGAATCAAGGAACAATCAAAATGTTGACTAGGTCAGTCGTCAGTCAGATTTTAGTCTACATTTTGCATTTATGTTCTTACGCTACTCCAGGATCCACCTGTAACCACCCTAATTTAGTCTTCTCTGACCATAGACCAGGTATTTTCCTTAAGTGTGATCATACCCCCAATTATGTCAAGACAATTCTTCAATTTATTGGCATAATTCATTCAAAACAAATTTAATCTCCTAAGTGATTTAATCACTAATTTACTTTAATTACCTTAGCCAATCAAATCAAATCAATTCAATTCTATCAAAATAAATAAAAAACATGGCTAAGGTAATTAATTAAAAGGAATTAAATAAAATCCTAATTGCACCTCATCACTTGCAAAAGGAAAGCCAATGCCCTAACCTAATTAATTAATTAGCTATAGTCCTGATTAATTATCAAAAGCAACCAAAAGCTTAAATAATTAATTTTCCCTATTATTGGATGAATATATTATTTATATAATTCATTTCATTAATATTCCCTTTAAACCCTAACCTAACCTATCTCAACCACCTTAACCCTGGGTTATAACTAATCCCAATCTCTTCACCCATGCTAAGCCTAATTCTAATCTTAATCCCATCTTAACCCTCTTCCTAATGATGTCACATTTCTAATCTTTTGATTAAGAATTCAACTCATTCCAAAAAGTCCACATTCTCAAGCTCCCTTTCCCCAAAGTCCACATTCTCAAGCTTGGACTTAAACCCCTCACCATGCCTCATTAATGCTCTCATAAATGCATCATTAAGAGAGCTCCATTGAGATTTGGATCCTTCAATGGACCAATGGATCTCCTTGATGAATTGACTGATTGAATGCTTGAGTGATTGAATGCATGAGTGATTGAATGCTTGAGAGTAGATGATTGCTTCAAATCTTGATTCTTAACTCGCACTTAGATTTCACCTCTTGAGACTTAGAGAAAATGAGAGGAGAAGGCTTCCTTATATACCAATCTAGGGCACAATCTTCTAGAGAGGCCTACACAGGAGAATTAAATTCCCATTAGACCTATACCCCTAGAGAGGACCTATATTAAATATAATTTAAGATTCATCTGATGACATTATTTTTCCATTAGTATACTCAGAGAAAAAACACAGACAACAAGCATTACCGATAGACAGCAAGCATCACCGGCGAACCACAAGCAGTACCGGTGAAATGCAAGCATACCTGACATGACAAAGAATTTTGAGAAAAATGCTAAGTATAAATGTGAAAAGCATCACCGACGACCACAAGCATCACCGGTGAACACAAGCATCACCGGTGACCACAAGCATCACCGACGACACAAGCATTACCGACGACATAGTATTTAGAACTAACCCGACAGAAACAGAAAAAGCATACCTAACGACCAGTTCAAGAAGGAACATCGAAGATCAAGAAAACCAACCATCAGAACCGACAGACAGATCAAGAACTCATAAATTATGGATTCGAGTTTTACACGATGATTAAAGAAATGTAATTCTATTTATAGAGTTTTATTTTTGTTTTAAATCAGATTAGATGGTCATGCAAGCTTTATGTAAATGCTTTAAAGCATCCTAATGGATCTAAAGCATATCTAACTACAGATCAAGATCAAGTTGTATATCTTGAATCTAGAGTTAACTTGCGAATGCATGAATCAAGAATTGAACCTAAGCTAGTATAAATAGATATTCATACTCAATTGTGAGTACATGAATTCTTTATAATTGATAGCCACGAAGAGCATCTAAGGAGCAGAAGGAAGAATTCATGCAAAGATCAGAAACACAATACATCAGTTATCAAAAACACATAGAGGCTACCAACGAGCAGATAAAGGTAATACTCAATCATGGAAGGATGATTAATATTATTTTTGGAGCTTTATAGGATCTGTTATCAGCAATTGAAGATTGCATATTCCATCAGATCAAAGACCAATGTAGTTGCATTCTAACAAGTGCATCACATCTAAAATCCTTTTGTAGAAGGTGGACTTAACCGTCCTTTGTAAATCTCTTAACAAAGTGCACACTTAACAGTGTTTTTAAAAGCTTCAAATGAAGTAGATCTTAATAGGTCTCTACTGTAATACTCCTAACAGGGTAGGTCATCAGAAGTGACCAAATTGTAAGCCTTAATCAACTCTTCTTATCTGCAGATAGTGAATTTTGTGGGTAACAATCCCCACCGCAGTTTTTACTTCCTTAACAGGAGTTTTCTGCGATATCATATCTTGTGTCATGTGTTATCTAATTTCATGAATGTTTCTATTATTGTTACATATAAAAAAGAATGTATGATATGATTTCATATGCATAAAGAAAGATGAACAGATAGATAAGTTAAATTACAAACTGATGACTAAGGGTTAATGGGCTAACCAAGAAAAGTTTTAGAGGTACTAATTCACCCCTCCCCTCTTAGTATAAACTATCTCAATATAATTCCAAAAATTGGTATCAGAGCTGAGTCTCTCTCTTAAAAAGCTTAAAGACTTGAGAGAAAAGATCAGAGCTATGGATAAGTTCAGACTGGGTATGACTATTGAGAATGAGCATTTATAGATGCAAATAAACTTTGAGCAGTATAAGGAGGCGAAGATAAAGCTAAGAAAACTTCTTGATGAAAGACAAATTATGACAACCAGGCTGAATGAGAAAGACTACAAAGAAATGGAAATACATGAGTACTTTGTAGCAGTAGAATCATCATTGAGAAAAGCTTCAGATGCATCAGTTGAAGAAATTACAAGTATGCAGGAGATCAATCTGCATCTGATAGATCAAATCAAGATGCTGCAAATTGGTCAAGAGACTCAAATGGTAAAAATGATTGATGTTATGAATGATCCAAGAAAAGCTGAAAATGAAAGAACACTAGCAATTGATGACAGGAGGAAAATTATAGAGAAGCTACAAGATAAAGAATCAGCGATTCAAAGACTCACTGAGCATCACCATGAGGTCACTAACCAGATTATTCTTATGAGTCAAGAAGAAAACAGATTAAATATAGAACTCATAGAAAGAATACAGACCATTCGTGAACTAAGGGAAGAAAATGAAAAATTAAAGTATGAAATCAGAGTTCAAAATCAACACAATGAATTGATCAAAAAGGCCGAGGATAGCAACAAACGGATGGATGAATTTCTTGATGGACAAAGAAGAGTCAACAACTACATAGGATTAGGGTACAATGAGAATGGAGAATCCTCAAATCAATCTGATAAGAGGAAGGATTTCACAACCCCAAGATCCAAGAAGCTATCATGAAATCACTGTGGAAGACCAGGCCACACCTCAAACATCTGCAAAAGCAAAACAAAAGGTATTTCTCAAGCACAATCTACTTTTATTGGTAATTGTTATAAATGTCAAAAGAAAGGACACAAGGCACATGAGTGCAGATCCAAAGTGATAAATCCAAAGAGAAAAACCTACATGGAAAAATACTATCCTACATGCAAGATGAATGGGCATACACACAAGGAATGCTGGAAAAAGAACAACAAGGCATGGACTCAAAAAGAAATTGATAAAAACTACAAACCAACCAAAGACGGTAACTCATATGTTTGGGACTATAACACGTGTAAATTGTATAGCATGTGGAAGGTATGGTCACATTGCTGCCAATTGTATGAGAAAATGGACCAGAAGGTCAAGAGGATGGACCAATCCATGTATGACATGTTTACATTGTCATAAAGTTGGACATGTGATAAAAGATTGCAAAGACCGACTGATAGACACAAATACACATCCCAATGGAAATACCATTGATGACATCAAAAAAATGAGAAACAAGATGTGGGTAAAAGCCACAAACACTGAAGGTGCTAGTACAAGCAATGCAAATGATGACACCCCATCCACTGGATCCGGTGACATCACTACATCTAACTAGATTGCACAAGTAAGTATTGAACTACTTTATCACAAGTTTTATTATGCATCAGTTCGATTACACATAGTTCATATTGTTATATAGGCATGAATAAAGATGCAATATATTGTTACTTGATAATCCACTATAAAGAAACCATCAGTTATTGGGCACAATTTACATTGGTGAACACACACAGAAAAGACAAGAAATACTTACCGGAATGTATCGGTCATTACACAAGTTGTGTGTAACCCGATGAGTATCGGTATACATTGAATCTACAAAAGCTATTGTCGTAATATCACCAACGATCATTGGCAAAGTCTCCAACACCGCTAAGCTACCCCAATGATTTGCAAAGACACCAGAGGAGTTTTGAATGTATTTACCGACGAAGGCAATCTTCATAAACCGATGAATTTGGTAAGCATTAATGACTACTTAGGGCACCAAAAAGTATAAAAGCCCGATGGGTAAGCTCATTTTTGCACCCGCGATTTTTGAGCAGCACAGAGCAGAGAAGAGTGATTTTGAGCAGTTTGAGAAGCGACCCAACAGAAGTCATTCATTGAGCATACATATTTGAAGGAGATCACAGACATTCAATAAGTTCATCCACTCACTGATAAACACTGTTTTGATTTACAGAAAATCCCTAAAATCTAAAAAATGATGGCATCGACATCTAGGGTAGAGAAACTTAAGGACAACAAGAAGAAACCATTTAACCTTGTTAAAAGAGGGGCATGTGCTAAACCGAAATATAAGTTACATCCTGAGATTTCCTCTCAACTAGATGATTATGGAGCATTCTCCAGAATCCCAGCTAGGGTTTTATTGGTCGAGGACGTTAGGTCCTATATACACTGCAAGGTCTCAGAGATAGGAGATTTAGACCTAGACAATGCCTATAAGGCACTTTGTGATAATGGTGGCAAGCTCAAAGAAGAGCATAAACACTTAGAAGTGAAAGGTCTGACAAATGCACTTCATTTCCCGAAGGTTTTTAAAACAAAATGGATTAAGATTGTTCTAAGCCGAGTACATAATAACTCTTTGTGGTTGAAAAAACCAAAGGAAATAATAAAAGATGTTATACACGCAGTGATAGGCTATCCAACAACCGACAAACCTCAGGCTCACAAACATCCTTCTCTTGCAGAAGTGGAAAAGTTAATCGGTGCTAAATCAAACAAGAGGGCACTGAAGGTAAACACTATCACCGACGTAGAGCTAAAATTTGGTGCTTGCGTAGTTGGATATAAGATATTTCAAGCTAGCAGAATGAATAGTATCTCTAGCACAACAATGAGTACAACCTACAAAATCATCAAACTGGGGAAGAAGATGGATCTAGTAGAGATCCTGTTGCATCAATTTGAGGAGAACATGTGCACCATAAGGTCTTCACAGACAAACACATGTAAGTTCGGTTCCCTCATATTATGTATATTCTTCTACTTCGAAGAGTACTTTCCTTCAATTGGAAAAGTAACATGGGATAGAAGCAGACCCATTACCATGCAGACTAGTGAATTTATTGAAACACTAGGCACATATTTTGACAATGTTATTCATGAGTACTTTAAGGAAATTAAGGATATGCTACAAGCAAGGAGTAGAATTCCTGAAAGTCTAATTGAGGAATACAAAGATGACATTTTTTTATGGTGGACACTGACTTCACCTACATTCAAGCAGTAGTCCCAAGGAAATATTGGCTAGAAAAGCTTGATTATGAAATCAAAACCGGGTTAGCAACAGAAGCAATAAAGGAATTATTAAATGAACCCATTGACAACAAACAAATGAGGTTTGGTACCTATGAGGAAGCCAAACAAAAAATTAAGTCAACACTTGTTGTCAAGAAGGCTGTAAAGCAGTCTAAGAGGATGGTGAAAAACATAAAGAAAAACTTGAACATATCTTCTGATGGAGAAGATGAAGAACAGGGTAAGGAGGAAGAACAGAGTAAGGAGGAAGACACTGAGGAATAGCTTCCCATCGGTGAAATAGAAGAACAAAAAGAATCAGAGGAAGAGAAATCTAATTCACCACCTCCTCCTCCAACTAAAAAGTCTAGAATAAGAAGCCAAACGGCTAAGGATACTAGTCCTTCACCTATGGTAAAAGTGAAGGTGTACAAGAGGAAACCCGCACCTACAAAGGCTAAACAACCACCTAGGGCACCTGCAAAAAGAAGAAAGTATGTTCAAACAGATGAAGAATTAGAGGATACATCGATGGATGAACTTGACGCTGTCACACTAGCAAAAGAAAAAGCAAAAGTTACATCACCATCTAGAGACATTGATGACATATGTAAGTCTATTTCTGAAGCTACATCAGTTGGACATCCTAAAATTAGGAAATGGTTAAGGTGGGATACAGAAGAAAAAAATAAGATTGAAGATGCACTTATTGCCAAAATGTGCAGACATTATTATGTCCCACTACACTTCACTTCACAAGATGTTCGACAAGAACTTTTGGATAAGATATCCTCTAGATTCACCTTTGCACTCCGTGAGGAGAAGAGGATAAGAGAAAGAGTATTAGTCTCTCTTATGCCTGCTGATTCAACAAAAGAGGAAATCAAGGAAGTAATGGATAAATATACAAAGAAATTCTCACCAAAAATGAGAGCTTACAAACTTCTTCAAGCAAAGCTTATAGAGCTAGAAGAGGACACTCACAAAATATGGAGTGGTCTACTAAAACCTGATGAGCAAAGCAGTCCTGAAAGGGAACCTATCAACCAAATAGGTCACTCAACAGTTGAGTTGGAAGATGAAGAGGTACAGATCATAGGCCAAAAACAAACTAAAATAATAGATGAGGAATGGCCGACAGAAGGTAAAAATGATCAAGTATTGGATAGTCCCATCCACATTAACTTGGAGGATGAAGAAGTTGCCAAAGAGGACCTCACAATTGAAGGTAACTTAGATATAGATATAGAGGATGATTCATGGTTAGAAAACATTGTCGACACCATTACAGGAAAAGACCCTGCAGCAGATATGCTAAAAGATGAAGATATCACTGCTACAAGGGTTAATACCGATGAACAGGACAAAGCTATTGACATTGCAACTGTCAATACGCCTACAAATATAAATATATTGATAGATGCTATCGATATACAGTCCAGCTAGGACAAATCATCCAAGAAAGATGATGATATACCCAAGGATATGGGTATAGATGAAAATCAAGGTGCATCCAATACTCCAAAGGATACCGACACAGAAATGAAGGATGACACCGATGAGCAGAAAGACACATCAAAGGAACAACAACAAGAGGCAGAGAAAACTATAGAAGATACCTCAAAGAAGGTTGTAGAGCAAGAAAAGAATGAGAATGTAAAGAGAAATGAGGAATTAAAACAAAAGGAAGACTCATATGTTGAAACACCCAAGGAACGTGAAGAGACGTCTTCACCAAACTAGCCGGTGATTACAAAATAGGTACAAAAGGATGCCTCAACCTCTATACACTCACCAACAAAATCTACACAATCACAGGCCTTGCAAATGGTATTACATCAATCTGCCACTGCCAACTAGCCAAAGAAGAAGAAGAAGAAAATAGTAAAGAAGGACATATTGGCTGTAACACTTGATGAGGTTATTGAAGTTCCAAACTGGGACATTACCACTTTGGACAGTGACAAACTTCAAGAGTTTGGAGTGCTCTATCAAAGGAAAGCCATACAAAAGAAAATGATCAAAGAACATAGAGAAAACATGGCACTTGAAAAGGCTAAGGAGATACTCGAACAACTGGTTCCTGAAGTAAAAATTGATGAAAATACTTCGGTTAAGGAACAGATTGCTGTTCTTACCGACGCTATCACAGAACAAGGAATCGAGGCTGACCAAGCAATGGAAGAGCAAGCAGAGAAGAAATATCAATTCAAGATAATTGATAAGATAAGCCAAGAAGTGGCATTGAACAAGGTCAAGCTCTCCGAACTTAGTGATGAACTGGAGCCAATGATTGCTGAGGCAATAACCTTAGTTCAAAAGATGTGCACACTTGAAAAATT
>MU224907.1:1964726-2006122 GCA_018584345.1 Thuja plicata
ATTCATGCAAAGATCAGAAACAAAATACATCAGTTATCAAGAACACACAGAGGCTACCGACGAGCAGATAAAGGTAATACTCAATCATGGAAGGATGATTAATAGTATTTTTGGAGCTTTATAGGATATGTTATCAGCAATTAAAGATTGCATATTCCATCAGATCAAAGACCAATGTAGTTGCATTCTAACAAGTGCATCACATCTAAAATACTTTTGTAGAAGGTGGACTTAACTGTCCTTTGTAAATCTCTTAACAGAGTGCACACTTAATAGTGTTGTTAAAAGCTTCAAATGAAGTAGATCTTAATAGGTCTCTACTGTAATAATCCTATCATGGTAGGTCATCAGAAGTGACCAAATTGTAAGCCTTAACCGACTCTTCTTTTCTGCAGATATTGAAGTTTTTGGGTAACAATCCCCACCTCACTCTTCCTTAACAGGAGTTTTCTGCAATATCATATCTTGTGTCATGTGTTATCTAATTTCATGAATGTTTCTATTATTGTTACATATCAAAAAGAATGTATGATATGATTTCATATGCATAAAGAAAGATGAACAGATAGATAAGTTAAATTACAAAGTGATGACTAAGGGTTAATGGGATAACCAAGAAAATTTTTAGAGGTACTAATTCACCCCTCCCCTCTCAGTACAAATTATCTCAATATAATTCCGACATCATTGTTTCGAAACCCAAAACAACTGACCTGGAAGCGGGAATTAAATCTTTCCGAAGCCTGACATCCGAAAACCCCAGAAACTTGCAATTTGGACCTGGGGCCAGAAAAAGGTCGATTCTAACCTAGGTCAAGGTCAAGGTCAACATTTACCTAGGTCAAGGTTGAGGTCAAACTTCACCTAGGTCAGGGTTGAGGTCGACCGTGACCCAGAAGGTCGACCTTGACCCTGAAGTTAAGAACTTCAAATCTGTAAATCAGGATGCCAGAAATAGGCTAGAAAAAGTGGGAAATGGAGTAGAACAGGGGGGAAAGCCAGATCCAAGTCAGAGACCCATTCAAGGCACTTGACATGAACCCAAACTACTTACTCGGAAGGCTAAACTAGTCCACAATGGAAGTGCTTCCATTTTGTGACTATACATCATGTAAAGGTTTCTAACTTTTGTAGCCTTCATGACCCACAAAATGCCCTTGGAGACTTTCAACACTTCATCTTGATAAGAAAATTTATAACCACCAAAATCTAAAACTCCAAAGGAAATAAAATTCCTTTTTAATTCTAATATATGTCTTACCTTTGTTAATGTCTTTATAACACTGTCAAAACTTTTAATCTTAATGCTCCCAATCCCAATAATCTTACATGAAACATTGTTTCCAAAAAGAACAACACTACCACCAATAGCTTGGCAAGTTGAAAACCAACTTCTATGTGGACATGTATGATTGAAAGTACCTAAATCTATAGAATTCCTCATGACAAATAAGAGTATTGAAAATATTTAAATGATTATCAATTTAATACCTTAATTCACTAACTATAAATTGCCTCTTCAAGTAGATTCAACTTGTCCAAGATTTTTTCATGTACAAAGACCCTCTATTTTTCTCCATAAGCTTGCTAGTGATTTCTCTCTTATGATATTGAAAAGAATCTCATCTGCCAAACATAACCAAATTGCTCTTAGAGCTTTTCCATCTAGTTCTTCCTAGTCCTCATCAAACATATTTGTAGGTTTCTTTGACTTTCCTGCCAATGCCTCGTGCAATCCTTATTGCACTAACAAATCATGCATCTTGAGTTTACACAACTCAAAGTTATTATTTCTATTAAATTTCTCTACCTCAGACTTTGCATTCAAAACCTTCGCCAGTTGATGTTGCAATATCAATATCAAATCCTAAAAGAGTTGCTACAAAAATAACTTCTTTGATACCACTTACTAGGGAAGAAAAAGCATAAACCTAGAAATATTAAATAATGTAACACAAATTACTTGAAAACAAGTAATAAGAGCAATATAATGGAATAAAAAAATAATCAAAAAGGTCCAGATTTATGTGGTAAACCTTGACAATTTCTCAAGTAAACATTCATGGGTGAAGGTGTCAATATTCTTATTGCTTAGAGAAAACAATTACAATCTTGAACAATTGCTTCTATCACAGTTACTCTTACAATTCACAATGAATTTGTCTTTAATAAAATAGAAAAAAATATATAATATCTTCAAGATAACATCCATCACTTAACATTAATTTATTCCTTTGACAAAATTAGAAATTACCTCAAATATAAATACAGTTTTCATTCTAAAAGATGAGATAAGATTTGTTTTTTTGTTTTTCCCCTTGTTTTATTATTTTCTCCTTGTTTTATTGTTTTCATATTGTCGCAGTCTAAAAAATAACAAATTGGCAATTGTGTTTAATGACTGGAAGTTGTGTCATTTTGTCTAATAATTATGTTTTCTTGATTTGTGTCTACAAAATTCAAAGTAATATATAAGGGGCCTAAGTTAGCCCATTCAATTCAATGGTCATCACATTTGAAAACACTTGTAAGAAAGTACAACTTAGGTTGGAAAGTGGATTCTACTTATTGGCGCCTCTACTACAATAAAATGCCTGAGAAAAAGTGGACAAATAGAGATCGGGTGGTGCTCACTCCCCTAACACGGAATTGACACACCTCTCGTAACCCAAAGGTTCATAAACCTTGTAACTAAGGAATTTTTTGTCTCACAATGAAGGGTACATGAGAGGTATCAAGAGGTATCAAGAGGTATCAATGAGGCACAATCTGCACTCACTAAACCAACAAGCATAGGATTTAGGTTTCTAATCATAAATTGTTTGTAGTAATTCTTCGAACAACATATCCATATACAAAAAAATTGTGAGACAAGATACTAAAATCTCTGACAACCCTTATTGGTCCAAGGTCACCGGATATCAAGATTAGATTACATCCCAACCGCATACTTGAAATTGGCCAAGCTTTCACTTGGTACAATTTATATAGTAGCTTGAAGAGAAATACCACTCAAGGACAGACTATGAAGTGATGAAATCCTCAAAGGAGCCTCTCTTAGAGAAAGAAAAAGGACGAGCTTCATTATCACTTTTCTCTTACGCTTAAGATCTTGAAGGAAAGGGGAAAGGACACTTAACATAACTGTGGCTCCACCCTAGATGTGCAAGCATACAAAATAGTTCAACCAGACATTATGCATTAACCTTTCAAAATTGAAGTATTGTTTATCTAACAAGCGCATGAATTTATGAAGTTTTCCTTTTTAAAGTCCACCAAATCCATGCCACACAGCTTTGCATATGCGTCTAATAATTTGCCGAATGCGACTCTGAATTATGCAGATGTGTCATTTTAACCTGTAACCTACAAATTTTAAAAAACTTCAAAAATATAATCAATTGAGGCATGTTCACATCAGATTCACCAATTTTGTAAACATAAGAAAATAAGCATAGTTAAAACAACAATGAGATAAACAAGGTGATTGCAAGACCTATTGTCAAAGCAATTATCCTACCATATCAAGGATAAGATGACAAATATAGTTGTATGCAAATGAACCATGAAATTAAACAAAACCAATTGCAATGATGAGATGATTGGGTTGATTGAAGATATAGTTAAATTGATTAAATAGATAACTAAATTGATTGAAGAGATGACTTCATTGATTGAAAAGATGACTGTATTGAGTGAAAAGTTAAAATTCTAATGAGTGACAGTTAGGGAGGTGGGAGTAGAAGAATTAATTAGCATTAAATAATTAAATAATTATTTAATTGTGCATAAGGGGATGAACAAATAAAGTAAATATTTTATTTAAAAAAGATCAATTATCTTTGTAAAAAATGGGGAGTAATTAAATAAATTAAATAATTCATTTAGTTATAGAAGAAATGGTTAATAAATTAAATAATTGAAATAAGTATTTAATAGTGGATGATAAGAACAAGAAATGTTATTTAAGTAAATGTTACCCAAATTTCATATCCTATACAAAAAAATAAATTATGAACATTATGTGCAGTCATTAGAGGGGTATGTTGAATTAATTCATGTTTATTTCATTAACGTTCGATTAATTCAATCATACATTACTGCAGTGAAGAAGAAGGGAAAAGGAAAATGTTTTTTTATTGTTTATATGAATGTACAAGATTACATTTTGTTCATATAGTTGAAAGAGAAAATACATCATATGCTGAACATTAAAAGAAATTCTCACACAAGCCGTGAGTATAGCCTATTCTATCTTTTATGGAAAATAAAACAAAGAACAATGATAAAGGTAGAAAGATAAGAGGTCAAGGTAACCAGTCATTTCCTGGGGGTTAACTAGTTAAGAAAGAGGTCTGAGTCTTCCATTTTGTGTAGTTGTCCTCTCAAGCTTTGTTGTTTTTGGTCTGAATTCCTGCATGAAGGGAAAAATAGATTGCTAGATCCAAAGGATCTAAGTAATGCCCGATCAAATAAATCTCCTACCTGTCTACCTTCAACATAAAAATCCATCTTAATTTGCACAAAAGACATAAAAGAAAAGTAATTTTTATTGCTGACAAGTTTTTTGATTGTGCAGTTACAGGTTTGAATCCTGACAAGTGGGGTAAAATGAGGCTCCCAGAAGAGTTGAGCTTAGCTTGTCGGAGTGGTATTAAAAAGGGTAAAGATCATCAAATTTTTAGTGTAGCTATGACA
Source organism: Thuja plicata (assembly GCA_018584345.1). Lineage (NCBI taxonomy): Eukaryota > Viridiplantae > Streptophyta > Pinopsida > Cupressales > Cupressaceae > Thuja > Thuja plicata. The sequence continues at coordinate 1,969,425 of MU224907.1, forward strand.
AGTGTCAGGAATCATGCATAATAGTAATTAAAATGCATCAAGAGATGAGGTATTTTCAGCCATAGTATTCTTGGGACAAAAATGGCTCAGAATTAGAAAATAAGAACATCCTCTAAACCCAGTCACTATGCAGACAAATGCTATGGAGGAAAGTGAGTACAATCATACATATCGGTCATAGATAAAGGCCAAAGGTTAACTAAATGAGCAATTTTATAGAAGTAAACAAAAGGAATGATCAAAGAGACTATTTAAGGGACAAATTTGCTTAAATTTGAAACGTTATAGTTACTGGTAAATTCAGTATACTTTAAATTGATGTCAAGAAAAGTATTAAAGGGACATATGCTACAATATGAAACCTTCTTCTTTATTGATATACTCAAAGAAATGCAATAAAACAATGATTGCTTAGTATCAATGTCTCATGAAGCATTAGTAAGAACATGTTACAAGTGTTGAATGCACCCATCAAAACATTGAAAGAGTAATGAATTCAACAACGGAGAATGGACATAAGAAGATCTATTGAAAGTATTTTATTTATTCTATGGAAAAAAAACATAATCAGCAATGCTCTACAGTAACATTGCATGTAATAAGCCATTATTTTGTTTTAAAACAAGAATAAATCAATTGGAAAAGGTGAAGTTTCAGCATGATGACGGTTAGTGAGAGTTTGTCCACTACTTCATAAAGGATCACAATTCAAAAGATGTTACTATAGAGCAACATTTTTTTTCATAAAATGGAAAATTTGAAGTGGAAGAGATAACAGTTCAAACAAAGAAAGCTATGAGAAAAGAAGAAGGACCAATAAAAACTATATGGGCACATCATGATATAAGAGTTGTAAGGCGAAATATCCATGTTTTGACAATACAAAGAAGCATTTATTTTTTAGTCATAAGAGCATGGACTCTCAAAGAGTGTAGAGGTTCACTGTACATTGGAAAATCATAAAATGTCATTTTCAATATATAAATCAAGATTGATTCTTGTATAAGGTTGTTGTTATAAAAACAAGCGCAAAAATGCTAATTTCACAAGGAAAAATGTTGCAAGCAAAGAATCTGATATTAGCTAGTTGTAGGGACCTCTAAAAGTGTCAAAATAGAGTTGTTACACAACAAAGTCACTGCCAAAGGAAAGTTTCATTGGGGAAGACAAGGAACAACAACAAGTTTACTACAAGATCATACACAATGTTTTTATTTTGCATGCACACTAATTTTCTAACTGGTTGCAAATAACTTTCAGACTTTTCCATTCATGGTGATGCATAAAAGGCAGTGTCATATATACAGTTACAGTCAAATCATTTATAATGAACATAAAGTACAGTAATAAATGATGTTATGCTTTTCCAGTATGGTAAATGACTATAGTTAAATATTCATGCTACAGAATGAAGGAAAACTTAAAAGATAAGGAAGGGCAACTACCATGCCAATGGAGAATGTAATAAAGCTTAACAGGGAAACAAAAAAATCCTCAGAAAGATCGCGGCTATACAAATTCCTTGAAGCACAGACATATCCAGAGCGTGAAGTCTCCATTATGAAACCACGTGATACACAGAAAAGGGGGACTATCACATTTTCCTTTGTCTTTGAGCCATATTTAAAGAGTACACAAGGATATGCAACATATAACTTTGAAATTTATGTAGGAGACAACAAAAGTGGTTTCAAGGAAGAAGATTACAAGAATATAACCCGCACCTATACCAACACTAAAAAATTGAAGGGATATCCATATTTTTATGTATGAGAAACACTCAAAGAGGATCTTACCAAAAAGCTACAGGAAAGAGAATTTTTGTTCTATCCTTACATGCTCAGTGCAAATTTGGAGATACCTTGTACAAGTCAAAGACCAAAGGGGAAATTTCAGATCTAAGAATCCATATAGGCAAGTGGTTGTCAACATACCAAAAAGAGGGGTGTTTATTATTTTGAGGGCCTCAACTATCATGTAGCAATCCCAATAGCAAATAGTCAATATTAATGTTACAAAGACACCATGAACACTATGATATCAAGAAATCAGTCAGAGAATGGAGATACCAATGTAAGAGTAGCAAGAGTTGAAACATACAGCTTGCAATGATAATCAATGAAATCTACAACCTACATTTAAATGTATAACTATATCTTCACAGGGTGTGAAGTACTTGAGGTACCTGTTTGAGCAACATATGAGTTTCAAAATCTTCATGGATACGACAAAATCTGTAGTGACCTTCTTCAAAACCCTACCTAATGGTGGTGACATGAGTAGAAGATGATTTTTTGCAAATCATGGCAGCCAAATAGGGTTCTCAACCCTTTCTCTCGAGCTCCCATCAAAAGATGAAAAAAGTGCAATGTTTTAGGGTAGGCTTTATGGCACCCTCAAACATATTGCAATATATTTTAAAATCCGTAGGCAATGTCATTTTTATGGCATTTGAATCCATATTAAATTACTTAACTTAATGATATAATGGTATGTTTCTTCAATATATGATCATATCATTAAATTAAATAAGTTTTTCATTTTGATTATTGTATTTATGGAAATCTTTGTAATTTAATAATCATTAGTTGATGTAGTTTATAAATCAATTAATGATTATTAAAATATTTAGGAGGAATCAATACTAATATAAAATTAGAGAGATAAGGGTGTTTTTAATAGCTTAAGGACTTCTTCTTGGAGGTTGTAACCATTTGAAGACATAAGGAGAGCTTCTAGGATTTTTGGAGTAGATTTAGGAGATGTTGGAGGGTTTTTAGGAAGATTTTCAAAGTAAGACCTATTCATAGGTTTTGAAGGTGCTTTATGAGTTGATTGAGATTTCTCAAGATTTTCTGAAGGCAATTTAAGGTTCCTTTATAGTTTTGAGGACTTTTTCCAGCTATTTTCCCTTCTTTCTTGGCTTCTAGACCGCTTTTTGGGGGCCTTTTTTCTAGTATCTGACCCTTGGTGGTTGAGAAGTTTGTACTTAGTGGCTTGAGTGTCTCTTGGAAGAGTTAGTTCTTATTATGCAGAAAGAAGGTTTTGTGACATCTCTTTGGTCATTAGCATATCTTTATTGTAGGAATTTGTAACTCAATTTTGGAAGATCAAGTACATGTAACAACATTTGAATTTATGTTATTTGAGTCTCCTTTTTGAGCCTTCTTTTCTTTCTACATTTGTGTGTGTATTCCAGGTGATTTGACAAGGATAACTAGTGAATTTTTCACCATTCCATGTTATTTTGTCTCACCTAGTACCTATTTGAAGAAAAGTATGTTTGCTTGCAGGTTGTAATTCATGTCTTTAAGTGTGAAACTGATAAGTGAGGGACCCTTTTTCCTCCTTGGTTAGATTCATGTTCAAACTTTGTTACAAAGTATATATGCAAGCCTATACAGAAAAGATGTTTTTTTTTTTTGTGTTGATTCAGATAGTATAGAAGCATTTTCCAGTTATTTTTAGCTGTGCATTCATATAATTTTGGTGTATCACCTAGTTGACAATAGTTTATTTTTAGTCTTAGGTTCATTTCAGTAATCTCTTCCTCTTTTCCTTATCAAGTTTAGTTAAGTTCTAAGATCTATCAGTGATCATCAAATAGGAATCGGCCTAGAATCTGAAGATTCATTCCAGTTATAGGAAAATACCACCACCTAGGTATGATTCCATGTTGACCAAGATTCCAAGCTATAAGTTACAAGCTTAAGGGTGCAAATTTCAGGTCTTAATAGTTTTGGCATGCCTGGTGGGACACAAAAGAAGTTTGTTTTAAAATGTTATGGTGATTTTTTATATGTTTTAAGTATAATACAAACCTATAAGAGGTCATTTTGAAGTATATCTAGAAACTCCATGGTGAAAAGAACAAGAAAGATCCAATGTTTTTGAAGTTTTATGAGAAATATTGAGACAAGAAGCTCAAATTCTTTTGAGTTTTTACAGATGTCTCCACCAAGAAGAAGAGGGAGAACACTCTGTAGAACATCTCCTTCAAAGAGAATTCAGTCTACACCACCTAGTGTGGAGTCTAGGTCCTTGTTGTTTTATAAAAGAAGAAGAAGAAGGTCTTCAAGCAGGAAAGTCTCAAGACATTCATCCTCGCCAACTGTTAGAGAAGAGTTTTCATCATTTTTTTTGCATTAAATTTTGCATCAGGAGGTACATACTCAGCATCACAAGGTACTACTTTTCCAGTAGGTACAAGTGTAGGTGCAACCCCCACTGTTATTATTCAGAAAATACCAGCACCAAAAATGGAAAGAGCATTCACATTTGTGTCCTTCAAAAAAGGAAGTCCACTAAATCTTGCTCAACACAATGATATTCCCATCGCAGCTCTCAAAGGATTACCTGATTTTACGGGAGAAGGACAAACTACCACATTTGAGCATGTGAGATACGTAGCTTCACTCTGCAACATACACCTCATCTCACAAGAAGATGTGGTTGTGAGGTTAATTGCTACTTCGTTCAAAGGTAAAGCCTTAGAAATGTTTAGAAGTTTAGTTGTAGCTTCTATCACTTCATGGGATGAATTAGGGGATGCATTTACTAAGTTTCTTGAAGATAAGTCTGACTATCTATCTTTAGTAGAACAATTAACCACTATCAAAAGAGCTCCATAGGAGCAAATGACAGATTATAATACATGTTTTTAGAAAATGTAGAATAGAGTACCTATCTCTGTTTGACCTTCTGCTGATCATGCCTTCCTATACTATCTTAAGAGTCTCAATATTGATATTTTGGTAATGATACAGTCTATGGGAGGTACATAATTTCCTTAAGCTTTTGACATAGCATTTAAAGCAGAAAATAGTCTCATACATGCAGGAAAATAGCCTCTAGGCCCCCTATGCCTATCTTTCCCAATATCCAGTCAAACACACCTTTGCAAATTCCTCATTTTAACCCTCTGCCTTCTATTTCAGCATCTCAACCTGCTATAAATCATGAGTTATCATTTAGAGGATCTTCCCAAGAGCCGCAAGAGATAAAATACAGTCAGCAGAAGGTTGAGGCAATCTTGCAGACCTTGGTAAATGAACATACAAGCATTAAGAAGCAGTATCATCCTTCTAGGCATCCTTATCAACCGTATCAAGGAGCTAGTCAGCAGTTCCAAGGCTAAGGAAAATAGTATAAGCAAAATGAGACACCATACTAGGGCAATTTTTAGGGGGGAAGGAAAAATATTAACCAAAGGCCATTTCATCAGTATGCACCAGCACCTCTTAATGCTGCCAATCGAGTGAAAGATCTTGTGCCTTCTCAAAATAATGTTGTAGAAGAATACGACTGGTGTTTTCCTTGTAACCAAGCTCACAATCAAGCTTCTTTTTCAAATGGTTTTATCCACCAAGATCTCATGGTTAAAATTTAAACAAGCTCTCAGTCAGAAGTACCTACTGATGAAACTCTAAACCAGCAAGGTCACCTTCTAGTTAATGCCACTTTCTTGAACTGGCCACGTGAAGAATTTTGTGGAGTGAGTAGGGATGATACCCTAGTTTCATCCAATACTAGGAGAAAGAAAATGGCTCTTGATTCATTTCAATTAGCAAAAATCAAGCTCAAAATGTTGTAACATCTACCTCTCAAGTGACCAAAATCCTACAAAGGGTTCCTCAACTTCAAGCCAAGGAGCAACCTCAAATGTAGAATGATCTTAATGTTTCAAAGGTTCATCAAAAGGTACATGAAAATGTTCCCTTTAATATTGTTGGAAGTATGAAGAAAATGAGCTTTACCATAAACATGTGGGATTCCCTTAGTATTCCAAGACAAACTGAAGTTTTAACATCTGCTTTATATGAAAGGGAAAAATCTGTGGTAAAATCTATAGATGATTCACCTAAATTCATTACAAATGCCCCTAAAGATAGAAACAAACCATTGAATAAAGGTGTCAAGCCTCCCCCATCTAATATTTATTTGATTATAGGGGATAAGCTTGTCCACAACTGTATGGTAGATAGTGGGGCCACTAGCTTTGTTATGCCAAAAAACATTGCAGATCAGTTAGGACTCAAAGATGAAACTCTTGAAAAAGGAGTTGTGCAATTAGATGGTTCCACAATCAATATTGTAGGTATGATTAAAGATGCAATTCTAATCTTGCACGCATGTCCAAACTTTTCCATATCACAAGACATATTTTTTATAGACCTACCTCCTTATTTTGCTTTGTGTTTATCAAGAGATTTTACTGGTAAAATAGGGGGATATTTATCTTCAGATTGGTTACATATAGTGTTTAGGACTAGATATGGGACTAGACTGACCATTCAATCTAAATTATTTTCCAAAGATCACATTGAGCCATATATACCCAGTCCTATTAATTCAAATTGCATAATTTCTTATCATGAAGAGAAGCATGTTGTCTTAGACCCCTGGTACACAAGTTGAAAGTATTCCAGACATCTTGTTAGATGAATGGGAAGCAGAGAATGCTCATGAAGTTCAAAATTTAGTTATTCAAGAAGCTATTTTGGGTATGTACTTGATTCATGAGCCTGATATAGTCGTACCCAACCTAGTAAAGGCTAAAAAGGAGATTGTTGAAAAATAGAATGGTGTTTGGAAAATGCATTTTGATGGTTCTCGCACTAAGAATGTAGCTGGTGGAGGTGCAGTGCTTGTGTCCCCGCAAGGAGATGCATATTATGCTACTTTCCATTTTGCATTGTGTGTACCAGCAATACTGCAAAATATGAAATTTTGATCCAAGGGTTAGAATGGGCTAAGAAGAAAAATATTAAATGCCTTCAAGTTTTTGGGGATAGCGAGCTCATTGTAAATCAGGTTAGAGGTTTGAATATGGTAAAAAATGATACTTTAAATCATACAAATACCGTGTTTGGGATCTACTAGAGTTTTTTGATGCCTTTAATATTGCTTCTATACTTAGAAGCCAAAATCAACATGCTGATAGGTTAGCTGTTGTGGGTGCCCAAGTGGATATACCAAGTGAAATTACTAGAGAAAAGGCACAACAACATGTTAAGATCATTTTTAGGCCTTCTATTCCAGATAACAACACTAATTGGCAAGTTTTTGAAAGTGATAAACAGATTTTGAATTTTCTGTTAGAGGAAGATGTTTTTGCAGCATCTAATCAGGACAAGTTGAAGCAGCAATACGATGATCAGGTAATTCAGCTGGGGTCAAATAAAATCCCTAAGGGTTTGGTAACTTTAGAATCCATTTTGATTACAGATGATTAGTTAAAAAGAAACAAGACCAGCATGCTAATTAAGGAAGAACATTATGAGAGGTTGAGATATTTAAGGATAAGCTCTTAAAATTTGGAAAAGTTAATTCACAACAGGAAAACGAGGCTTTTCTCAGGTTGTTCCAAGAATTTTATGATTTTTTTGCATGGGAATACAGTGACATTAAAGGTTTTGACCCCAAATTGGCCCAACATACCATAGAACTAGAATCAGGTGCCAAGCCTATTAGGAAAAAACAAAGACCAGTCAACCCCAAGTTAGAACCTCTGATGCAAAAAGAGTTTCATAAACTGATAGAAAGTGACATTATTTATCCAATTAAACATACTTCTTGGGTTTCTAATTTGGTCCCTATAAGAAAGAAGAATGGTGAGTTGAGGTTGTGTGTTGACTTCAGGGATCTAAATAGAGATTCATTAAAAGACCGTCACCCCTTGCCATCCATGGAACAAATTTTGTAATCTATTTCTAGGTCTGAACGTTTCTCCCTTCTTGATGGTTTTTTTGGTTATAGCCAGGTTTTAGTGAAGGATGATGACAATTTTAAAATGGAATTTATAACTAAATGGGGTACCATAGCCTATAGAAGGATGTCATTTGGCTTATCTAATGTTGGGGCCACTTTTTAGAAAGCCATGGATACGACATTTACTGGTCTGATGTACAAATTTGTGCTTGTATACATGGATGACATCATTGTTTATTCTAGTCAAGCCCAAGATCACCTAGGACATCTAAGATGTATATTTGAGAGGTGCAGGGAATTTGGTGTTTCACTTAATCCAAAGAAAACCATTTTTGCGGTTCAAGAAGGTAAATTGTTGGGGTACATTGTCTCAAAATATGGTACAACTCTGGATCCTAAGAGAGTACAAGCCATATTAGAGTTTCCTTTTCTTAATCATAAAAAGTGCTAAAAAGCTTTATTAGTAGAGTTAATTTTGTTTGAAAGTTCATATCTGATATTGCTAACCTATTAAAGCCATTGACTGCTATCTTAAAAAAGAATGCATCTTTTAGTTTTAGCTGGACAAAAGAAGGAAAATCTAGTTTTCAGGCTATTAGAGAATCCTTGTCATCATCCCCAATGATGATTAATCCTGATTATTCAAAATATTTACATTATATGCTTATGGAACCCTTGCCGTTATCTCTGCAATCTTGGTACAACAAAACAATGATGGGTATGAGCAGCCTGTGGCATTTTTCAGCAAAATTTTAGAAGGATATGAGCAACATTACACTTTTGTAGAGAAGCATGTACTGAATATAATTAAAAGTCTAAAAAATTTTAGGTATTTGATTTCAAACAACAAGGTACACATATTGGTTACTCACCCTAGTGTTAAAGAGTTCCTTTTAAGTAAGGATTTATATGAAAAGTGTTCTAGTTGGATAACTAAAGTAATGGAATTTGATGTTGATATTCAAGTTACCAAGCTTATTAGGGGAAAAGGTTTATGTGAGAAAATGGAAGAGTAAAAAACTGAGGATGAAAATGTAGCAGAAACAACTTTGTTTTAGATTGATGCAGTTCATATAAATTAACCAACAAGCTGGTTGAAAGATGTGATACATTTTCTGCAAACCAATGAGTGTCCACCTGGGCTGAATAAAGGTAAAAGGAGGTATTTTAGACTCCAATCTATTCCTTATGTCTTAATTGATAATGTAATTTTTAGAAAGGATCATAACAGAGTTCTTTTGAGATGTGTTCATACTGATCAAGTAGAAAAGATACTCTTAGAATTTCATGATGGTCCTGTTGGGGGTCATTTTTTAGCAATGACTACTGCATGGAAAATTATGAGGGCTAGTTATTATTGGCCAAATTTGTTTAAGGACACCCATGCATGTACTAGTAAATGTTCCAAATGTGTGTTGTTTGTGAGAAAAGAAAGGCTTCCATCTATGCCTTTGCACCCCATCCAGGTGGAGCAATCATTTATGAGGTGGGGTATTGATTTTTTGGAGCCATAAATCCACCCTCAATGTGGGTCATAAGTGGATTTTGACTACCACAGATTATTTTACAAGATGGACAGAGGGTGGCCTTAAAATATGCAAATGAAAATTCTATCTTAAACTTCTATGAGGATATCATAACCAGGTTTGGTGTACCAGATTCATTCATTTATGATAATATACTAGCATTCACTGGTTTGAGGGTCATCGATTGGGCTCTTAAGAATGGTATATATCTTAGTACTTCTTCAAACTATTACCTGCAGGGAAAGGGGATATCTAATTCCACCAATAAGAGCCTGATCAAAATCATAAAGAGGACTCTACAAGATAATTAGAGAGATTGGCATAATAAGTTAAAAACTGCATTATGGGCTGATAGGATAACACCTAAGAAGGCTACAGGAAATTTTCCCTATGTCCTAGTTTTTGGCAAAGAAGCATGATTTCCTATTACTACAGAGCTTCCTGCACTAGATATGGTTATTCATCTTATGTTATTTGAGGAAGGCGATGCGACGGGAGTTAGATATGCTCAGTTGATAGAGTTAGAGGAGCTCAAAGATAAGGCAATGAAACAAATGTAGTATCATCTACTCCAAACCAAAAAAAAATTGATAAAAGGGAAACTCATAAATGTTTCCAAGAGGTAGATATTGTTCTAAGGTGGGATGAGTTGAAGAATTGACCTAGAAGGCACACCAAGTTTGATAGCATGTGGAATAGACCGTTCATGTTTGCAGCATGAAAATAATATAATGCTTGCCAATTGTCCACTATGGAAGGGGATGTGTTGCCGATACCAGTCAATGGTTTCCACCTTAAGATTTACTTGGAGGTATGAACTATGGACCTTCTTTGTACATATTAGTTTACTCTTTCTGAATAAAGTGTTTCTGCACTATGGTTTTGAGTTTTGTCTTCCCTAAGTGTTGTTGCATAGTTAGTTGTTACTGGGTCTCAACGACTCTAAACATGTTATATATCTTCAAGATACCTTCATAAAAGGATTATCCATCATATACAAAAGGTTTCCAATTCCCTGTCATACATCATACATACTCATTTTGTGAGATTTCCTGAACATATTTAACCGGTTGAGAGTTGTTATTGTTCTTGGTTTTTCTTGCTTGGTTTGTTTATTTATGGTTTTCCCTGAGTGTTTTCAACACATGTTGCTAGTGTTAGTTCTCCAAAGTTTAGTTGTTGTTAAAAATTTATGTCTCTCTCATTGCCTCAACAGATCAATGTACAATACCATTTTAGTGCATACCTATCACTCATGATAAGGAAGTTGTCTCATATCACAAGCTATAAATCTTAAATCAACTGGTATCCCACACAAGTCTGTTTTTAGTACTTATGTTTCCCAAGAGTTTCAATTTTTTTCCTTTCATGACTCAATTACCAATGGAATTATAAAGGCTACTGGTTTTCCTATGTTCAGCACGCAAACATACAACAGAAATTGCCAAAAATGTTACCCAAATTTCATATCCTATGCAAATTTTGTTTTTTATGAACATTATGTGTATTCATTAGAGGGGTACATTGAATTAATTCATGTTCATTTAATTAATGTTCAATTAATTCAATCATAGATTATTGCAGTGAAGAAGAAGGGAAAAGGAAAATGTTTTTTTTGTTTATATGAATATACAAGATTACATTTTGTTCGTATTTCTGAAAGAGAAAATACATCATGTGCTGAACATTAAAAGAAATTCTCACACAAGCCGTGAGTATAGCCTATTCTATCTTTTATGGAAAATAAAATAGAGAACAATGATAAAGGTAGAAAGATAAGAGTTCAAGGTAACCAGTCATTTCCTGGGGATTGATTGGTTAAGAAAGAGGTCCAAGTCTTCCATTCTGTGTAGTTTTCCTCTCAAGCTTTATTGTCTTTGGTTTGAATTTCTGCATGAAGGGAAAAATAGATTGTTCAATCCAAAGGATCTAAGCAATGCCCGATCAACTAAATCTCCTACATGTCTACCTTCATCATCAAAATCTATCTTAATTTGCATAGAAGACAGAAAAGAAAAGTAATTTTTAATGCTGACAAGTTTTTTGACTGTGCAGTTACAGGCTTGAATCCCAACAAGTGGGGTAAAATGAGGCTCTTAGAAGGGTTGAGCTCAGCTTGTTGGAGTGGTATTAAAAAAGGTAAATATCAAATCGATCAGATTTCCACGATCCATTGAATTTGAGCTTGAATTTCTGGTTTTGATCAAAACCAGAAATTCAAGCTCAAAGGTAAAGATCATCAAGTTTTTAATGTAGCTATGAAAAGTGTCAGGAATCATGTATGACAATAACTAAATGCATCAAGAGATGAGGTGTTTTCAGCCATAGTGTTCCTGGGGCAGCAATGGCTCAAAATTAGATAATAAGAACATCCTCTAAACCCAGTCACTAGACAGACAAATGCTATGGAGGAAAGTAAGTACAATCATTCATCTCGGTCATAGATAAAGGACAAAGGTTACTAAAATAGCAATTTTCCAGAAGTAAACAAAAGGAATGATCAAAGAGACTATTTAAGGGACAAATTTGATTAAATTTGAAACCTTATAGTTGTTGGTAAATTCAGTATACTGTAAAGAGATTGATGTCAAGAAAAGTATTAAAGAGACATATGTTGTCATATGAAGCCTTCTTCTTTATTGATCATCTCAAAGAAATGCAATAAAACTGTGTTTTCTTAGTATCAATGTCTCATGAGGAATTAGTAAGAACATGTTATGAGTGCTGAATGCACCCATCAAAACATTGAAAGAGTAGTGAATTCAACAACAGAAAATGGACATAAGAAGATCTATTGAAATTACTTTATTTATTCTGTGGCAAAAAACATAACCAACAATTCTCTACAATAACATTACATGCAATAAGACATTAGTTTGTTTTAAAATGGGAATAAATCAATGGGAAAAGGTGGAGTTTCAACATGATGACGGTCAGTGAGAGTTTGTTCACTACTATATAAAGGATCATAGTTCAAAAGATGTTACTATAGAGAAATATTTTTTCATAAAATGGAAAATCTGAAGTGGAAGAGATAACAATTCAAACAAAGAAAGCTATGAGAAAAGAAGAAGGAACAGTAACAACTATATGGACACATCATGATAGAAGAGTTGTAAGGTGCAATATCCATGTTTTGAAAATACAAAGAAGCATTTATTTTTGAGTCATAAGAGCATGGACTGTCAAAGAATGCAGAGGCTCACTATACATTGGAAAATCATAACATTCATTTTCAATATGCAAATCAAGAAGGACTCTTGTATAAGGTCATTGTTATAACAACGAGAACATAAATGCTAATTTCACAAGGACAAATGTTGCAAGCAAAGAATCTGATATTATCTAGTCGTAGGGACCTCCAAAAGTGTGAAAATGGAGTTGTTATAGAACAAAGTCACCACCAAAGGCAAGTTTCATTGGGGAAGACAAGTGTTAATGTCTGTAGCTTCAGTCGTATGATAATTTAGAATACATATAATACTTAGATATTGATTAATAATAATATATTGCATTTGTATATATATATATGTTATATTATATATTATTATTAATTATGCAAACTTATATTACTCTAGTATATGATTGATTAATGAAACATTATAATATTATAATGAATAGACATGTCCCGTGAAGGGACATGTCTCTCCTAGCCTCTTTCTTAATATAAATGAAAGATAGATTGTTGCATTTGAAAAACACATACCATATACAATCTAGGCAGTGCTATTACATTTACAACGATCTTAAAATCTTATCATGGTATCCGACCCAGACTACAAATATAGAAAGTACACACAGTCTGCATTATTAAGAAGAGAAGTGGTTGGGGGAGACGATAATAGTTTATCGTTTATTCGGTCTTAGCAATATTTCTGGTGTTGAGCAGTTCCTATGTATCACATGAATGTCTATGGTAGTGCCCAATGTCATAGGGATGTCAATGGTAATTTAATGTCGATCTCATCCGCTTGTTGGACGCGGTTTCTACCATGAGGCACTGAGTTGAATGTGATGTCAAACAAGTGTAGTTTGTACTTGTGCTGCAGAGGGATTGCTAAAAAATATCTGATGGTGATGCCTAATTTCTGAGATACACAGACAGTTTTGATGTCTCAACGCAGATGTTTGTCTACTGTATGGGGGATCTCGATCTCAGCTCAGATGCAGTTTGGGCTCAATGAGATGCAATGTGTTGTTAATGATTGCACTGGAGAAATGTTTTCTCCCTGGCCAATGCCAATCCGCTAGAGCTGGACCTTGTCTGTGCGACGAAGGGGGATGATTTTTTTTTTCAAAATATCACTTTAGTGGTGTTTGGATGGAGCCACAAAGATTTTTACAGTAGAAGTCTCACGTGAGTGATTAAGCCCATGTTATATGAAGAATGACTGTTGTGGGTGGATCGTTGTTTAAAGTCTGAGACCACTGCACTTTCTTGAAGAGGTGATCCACGGTTGTAGAGGTGAGAACATAGGAGATATACTTACAATGCTCTTGTGCCTTCAAAATAAAACTGTGGATGATGCCACGAGATGACCACAAGAAAAAGGTCTCCTCCAAAACAAAATATTTGGGTCTGTAGATCGAAAGGATTCTACCACCCTCCATGGGTGGTGGCTTCAGCGATGAGTGTCACTGAAGAGAAGTCGTGCCGGTGGTGGGCACTGAGCCACCCGCCGACATAAACGAAATACAACAGACGGGAAGGAATGTTGTCACGGACTTCTTCCAATAATTGATGCCAATCTTAGTGCTAGATCTGATGTGGGTTCTACTAAGTGTATCAAACCATTGGAAACGAGTGTTGTTTAAATTGTAAATTGCACTTAATATGAAGTTGTGCTGCTAATGAACCCTCCTCGCAACAAATGGTGAAAATGTGGCGTGAAAAATGTCAAAAACCACGGGTGAAGATCTGAGTCGCTGCGTGAACAAGACATAAGTGGCACCTACATGCAATGGGATCTCATGAGGATGACATTAAATTTTTTTCTCGAGCCTCTATCTACAACGCTGGTAAAATCGACGAGCTAGTGATATGTTGCCTAGTCATTTGTGTAGGTGATGGTAGCATCTAGGATTACAAAACAAGTTTATACAAAGAATACAAGGACAAATCAACCAGATTGATCCTTTATAATAATCATGTAAGAGGCAATTGATGTCTCCAAATGTGATGGAGAGAATAGAACATCATTACTGTGAATAATAATACATATCGATAGTCAAGCATTGAATAATTAAGTATTCCCATAAAGATGTTCATGAACATCGACATAAGGACAATAAGCCTCCAACTACTCCAGACCAATTATCAATCCAATGTGAAGATAGATATCATGCCTTGTTTGATCAAAGTGAGACATAATCTAAACCCACACTCAGAATAATCAGAGAAGAAGATTGCCATCTGTCGAAACTATGATGCTGTGAAATGCTTGTCATTGCTATAATCTTGGGAAAGAATTATTATTTATAGCAGAGACTATTAGGTGTATGGAAGTGTTAATATCAACAATATCAACAATGGATTCATGGAGTGTCTTTCATTACAGATTGGCCTTCGATTGGCAATTTTTTGCAATAAATTAATGGCAAGTTATTTTGTTGTGTGATCTTGTGTTGGTTGAGAAGGACTCGATCATTAAAGAATGTCCGTGGTCTATGAGCGATGATATATCCAAACATGGCCACATCACATGACAATGTGATGTCTATTAGAATGGAAATAACTTTAAAATGCTTTAATAAAAGCTTATATTCATGTTTCGAAAGACATGATGATATTTTGTCAGGGACCAATATGTAAGAATTCAATCACTGATAGGACTATTATATGCACACCATAGAGAGTTTGTATGTGTCCTACATATTGATTTTCAGGCTTCATAACAGAAAAATCAAATTTGGAAATTTGGAGTGTGGATGGTTATATAAACTATGTTCTTATTGAGAAAGACAATAGATAACTTTAAAAAAAATTAGGAAAAATAAATATTTGTGCAGTGTTTCTCATTCTTGCGGGTTGAGATTATTAATAGTCTCCAATACAGTATCCCTTAGATATTCACTGAGCGAGAAGTATGGGAGGAGAAGAAGAATTGTTGCAAGCGCTGCAACATAGCGGTTTGTAGATAATGCAGAGGAAATGTTATCCACAGATGGAGAAGCCTTCCTGGCCCAAATTACACATAGCCCGAGCTTCAATGACCATAACTTCTATAATGGAAAAACGACGATCGCAATTAGAATTGTTTTTGAACAGGCAGTCTTTGGATTCACCAAAGGTATGTAAGGGTGAAGTGATCATCGATATTGTAGAGGGGAAGACCCAAAAAAACTTGATTGTCTTACAAAATGACTTGGGAGAGATGGTGTATCCTCACCTCTCTTAAAGAAGCATCTAAGTGAAGCTTGGCATTGTTGGAAGGGAAAAATTTCTTTGAAAGCCCCATGACAACTTCTTCCACTAAACTTAATCTCCCTTGTCTCTCTGCAACAATAGTTGACAAGAAAGATTTTGAGTTTTCCACGTTCACTAATTAAGACATCTATCAATGAGGAAGAGCCTATACATTGAAATCATTTTTTCTTTGAAGAGGAGGAAATAACATTCAGAGAGAATCTAACAATCTATTAGAAGCAACCTTGGATGAGAAGGTCAGGAGGTTGATGAATGTACTTTGAGTTTCAGATGGAAGCCAGATTATCATGAATGTTTGGTATTGTCAAGCCTAGGGATAAATCCATAGTTTATTACACTCACTTATGTTACAATGGAACCAGACAAGTACATTTGTGTATGAGAAACTACTCGTACGAATAAATTTATGATCAAAATTTCAATCATGTACCAGATGATGAGAGTCTCTTGGAGCAAGATATTTTCATGATTAGGGCCATGCATGTTTCTGTAACAGAGGGAGCTAATAGAGGATCTCCCAAAAGTGCTTTTCAAGGATCTTATTTAGAAGGGAATACCATATCAAGATGGTTTCCCTAGTGACCAGGAAACTATAAAAAGACAAAGGATTGAAATTCAAAAGATGTAGTTCCACGTATGTGGGCTAGAAGGATTTTATGAAAATATCTAAGTCATGATATTCCTAGATAGATGGATAATTTGTTGGATCAAAGGGAATTTAAGAAAAGAGCTTGATGCAGACTAAAGAACAAAGACACGACTTGCTGGCAGAAGGTCGATATTAGATTCAGAGGAAGTTTGATAGTTCATCTAAAAGAAACCTTGGATGAGGAGGTCAGGAGGTTGTTGCAAGACCTTTAAATTTAAAGGGAGCATCTAGAGGATCTGATTCATTATGATCTCCAAGGAATTTGGTCATATTGGTTTAGAGGGAGTCAATAATAAAGGTGGTTTTTGCAATTAGAGGAATATGATCATGAGATTGAGTCCCATGTGTGCTGGCTGAAATTCCTTTATGCTAACTCCTACATAACTTGGGGTTCACCAAGAGTGATGCAAACTATATAAGAGATATAGTGCATAAGTATGCTATTCAAGGTACATTATCACTACATAATAGATTTTTGATATTCTCACCAAGTCTCTTGCTAGAGAGAAGGTTGTGTAATTTTGAGATAAACTTGGTATGTTGGAGAATGAATCCTTAAACGAAAAGGAGTTTCAACATATGTGCTTTATTAATTTGTATGTTATTGCATTCTTCTCTTTAAGAGATAAGTCTAAGGTGGAATCCTTTTTTTCCACCCTTTGGGATGAGCCATGGTGGATTCACCCTCTAAGATAAGTCAAGGTGGATATCATGTGTGTGACTCCATGACTTATGGGCCCAGCCATCCTGTGTACATTTCTGAGAGGCGATGACTTCTTAGACAATGAACACTTGTATTTGATGTTACAAGGTGACGATCTTGTAATGGAGATTCGTTATGGTAGACATTTTGATATGTCAGTGCACATACCATAATATGGTTATATGTAAGGGGAATGTAACGTTCTCTATTTATTATATCCTTGTATCATGATCTAAGGCGATATGAAAATCAGGTATCACGATCTAAGGTGATGTGAAAACTAGGTATCACGATCTAAGGTGATTCATCATATCATGATCTAAGGTGATATGAAAAATAGGTATCATGATCTAAGGTAATTCCTCATATCACGATCTAAGGTTATGTGAAAACTAGTATCAAGATCTAAGGTGATTCCTTGTATCACGATTTAAGGTGATGTGGAAACTAGGTATCATGATCTAAGGTGATTTCTCATATTACGATCTAAGGTAATATGTAAAAATTGGTATCACGTGTTAGGTGATTCCTCATATCACGTGTTATGTGATATGTAAAACTTTGTATCATGTGTTAGGTGATTCCTCATATCATGTGTTAGGTGATATGTAAAAACTTGGTATCACATGTTAGGTGATACTTCATATCACAAATTATGTGATATGTAATTTCTTTGTATCTATATGGATCATATTAGGATCTTTCTGAACTTAGTATTACATATTGATTGGACCATATGAGAAATGTCACATAGTGGCATATCTCTACGTAAACATAGTATCCATATGGAAGACATCATGAGATGTAATGTCATTGCACATACCATGGATATTTATGAGCTATGGTGAATATCATGTGACTTGATATTATTTCATATACCATATCTCCTGATATCACAGTGAGGTGATATCTCCTCTCTTTCAAAATTAATGGATTTATTACCTTGATGGATTTTATCTTCTCTAGCTAAAAGGGAGTGTTGATGTTTTGTGTAGCTATGGTGAGGGTCATATGTGTTGATAAGGGAGACCACTACATATTTTGTTTGATCATCCTCCCTAGCTAAGAGGGAGTGTTAATGTTTGTAGCTTCAGTTGTATGATAATTTAGAATACATATAATACTTAGATATTGATTAATGATAATATATTGTATTTGTATATATATGATATATATCTATTATATTATATATATTATTATTAATTATGCAAACCTATAGTATTATAATATATGATTGATTAATGAAACATTATAATATTATAATGAATAGACATGTCCAATGAAGGGACATGTCTCTCCTAGTCTCTTTCTCAATATAAATGAAAGAGAGATTGTTGCATTTGAAAAACACATACCATATACAATCTAGGCAGTGCTATTACATTTGCAGCGATCTTAAAATCTTATCAACAAGGAACAACAACAAGTTTACTGCAAGAGCATACACAGTGTTTTTATTTTGCATGCACATTGATTTTCTAACTAGTTGCAAATAAATTTCAGACTTTTCCATTCATGGTGATGCATAAAAGGAAGTGTCATATATACAGTTGCAGTCGAATCATATATAATGAACATAAAGTATAGTAATAAATGTTTTTATGCTTTGCCAACATGGTAAATGACTATAGTTAAATATTCATGCTACAAAATGAAGGAAAACTTAAAAGCTAAGGAAGGGTAGCTACCATGCCAATGGAGAATGCAATAAAGCTTAAAAGGGAAACAAAAAAATCCTTAGAAAGACCGCGGTTATACAAATTCCTTGAAGCAAAAACATATCGAGAGCATGAAATCTCCATTATGAAACCACATGATACAAATAAAAAGGGGGGTTATCACATTTTCCTTTGTCTTTGAACCATATTTACAGAGTACATAAGGCCCGCACCTATACCAATGCTAAAAAATTGAAGGGGTATACATCTTTTTCTGTATGCGAAACACTCAAAGAGGATCTAATAACATTTCTACTGTGATGGAGTGGGAGTGGGAGGGAGCAGGGGAAAGAGCGGGAGAAGGTTTTTTGAATTTGAACATGGGAGGAAAGTTGGGAGCTGATGGATCTGTAGTGGGATCTACGACAGAGGGAGAAAATTTTGCTGCAAGATCCCCGTCAGACACTTGAAAAAGCTGGTGGGTCAACCTTGGCAGAGTTTAGAAAGGATGACGGTCCTGTCATGTGGACAAAGGTGGAAAAATAAAAAAATTGAAGGCTAGGGACGAGTCAACTAAAGGTAAGTCACATGGCTTTTCCTCAAATTTAGGCAAAGGGAAGTGGTCAGGTCTTTTTGGAGTAAAAACCTCTGGCAAGTCCGCTTTTCCTAAGGTTAATATTTTGACTAATCCTCTTAAGGGAGAATTTGGCATTGTTATCCCAAACCCGAATGTGGACCATACTATGTCTATCATGGCATCTACTTTTGTAGGAAAATTTATGGGTCCCAGACTGAATATAGATTTAGTTAGAGCCTTTGCAGATAAAAAATGGAGGCTCAAAGGCCAAGTTGACATTGTTGCAATGCCAAAAGGATTTTTCTCATTTTAATTCCCAAATGGGGAAGATCTATCCAAAGTACTGTGTGGTGGTCCTTGGATGATGGGTAAATCCTCCTTATCTCTGCAAAAATGGATGACTAGCCTAGACTATAACGACAATCTCTTTATTGCGGCTCCTATCTGGGTTCGTCTTCCTGGGATGCCTCTGGAATATTGGCATGAGGACATATTGATAGCCATTTCAGGCACCTTTGGGGAGCTTCTCTCCATTGACCCTATGACAGCGACAAGGACTAGACAAGTTTATACTAGGATTTGTGTTAATATACAATAGAGTGCAGATATTCCACAAGTCATAACTATTAAATTGAAGCTAGAGTCTTGGACCCAAGAGGTTCAATACAAACCCATACCTTTTGCATGCTTCTCTCACAGGAAAGTTGGACACTGGGTGAAACAATGCCCCCTAAAACCTCAAAAGGAAAAAAAGAAGGTACATGAACAAAACAAAGGTTAGAAAATAGAGTGGAAAAAAAAGAGGAAATAAGGGTCCACAATATATCTGAAGAGAATAATGAGACCCATGTTGTGAAGAAAAAAGGGGAAACTCAAATAAGTATAGAGAAAGAATTAGAAAAAAAAAGCACCAGAAGGAAGGAAAAATGAGCTGGGTAAAAGCACAAAGCTGTGTCATGTTTCAGGACCACTTATCAGCACAACTAAATTTGAGTATTTCTAAATAAAAATTAATTTTCGTCAAACATATGGTCTAGCTAGATTCATTCTAGCTAAGCTAGATAAGTGGTTAAACTTTTCCAATTGGAAATGTCTATTAAATGCATGTTTTATACCAATTACCAAAGAAATGAAACTATTTCACAAAATTGATGTTGCAATAACCCCTACTCTTTTTAATTATATTTTTAAAAAATATGAAAATACCCTTTTGTAGAGCTCAGACTCAATATTATTGTCATATAAAGTTTATAATATTTTGATTAGATCTAATATATTATAATTTCAAAATACAACAAGTAGGTATTTTAACATTCGAGAAGATGTTGCTTCAAATAATTAAAAAAATAGTAAATCATATCAAAAGAATTTAAAATTTATATTTAACACTAGAGGAGAGAGTCTTCTTCAAGAATATGTAATTTTTATTCTAAATGGTATAGATTTGATAGGGGAAATTTGGAGGGAGATGAAAACTGTCGATTTCTGATAAGTTCAACTTTGAACAGTTATAACGGAGAAAATATACATTGAAAACCAATCTTTCTTCTTTTCTACACTAGCTATACATTTTATCTATAATATATTTTGAAATCAGAGGAAAAATAGATTATTTGCATATACTTGTTTGGAGGGAACTATACCCCAGATTTTTAGCATTTTTCAGCAATGGAAAAATGGACTTCAAAAATTAAAAAACTATGTACATTTTTGTTCAAAAAATTTAAAAAAAATTATAGACATAAACTTAATCCATTTTTACACATTTTTTTAGTTTACATCATCCTCAAATTCTAAATACAAATGACACCTTTTATGTCGTTAAAGTTGAACAGTTTGCATGTTGTGGTCCTTTTCCTTTATCAAAGTGTGACATAGGTTTGTACTTTTACCCAGTTCATATGCTCAAATATCCCTACAAAAGCTGAAGAGGAAATCCCCAAAGGAGAAGAGACACTAAAGGACCTAAGGGAGGAATAAATTTTGATTCATCCAGAAGGAAAAGATAAAGAAAGGGACTCTGGAGAAGAAGACTTCCTAATAGGAACAGGAAATGCCATAACTTAGATTTTAGAGGAAAGAATAGAAATGGAGAATGACCTAACTAAAGGAAACAAGATGGATTCACCATTCAACCTAAAAAAAAAAAAATCTTTGGAAAATCAAGACAACAAGAAAGTAATAGAATTAGAGGATAAGGAAAATTCTTGGACAAAGGTGGGAGAATGAAAGAAAGGATCAGGAAAGAAAGGCACTAGATCCCCTCAAGGAACTACAGAGTTGAAAAATAATTGAGGGAAGAAACCTGAGAGTGCTTCAATGGGGAACTTCAACTTGAAGTCGACAAAAAAGAATGGGGGTCAAAAACAAGGAGTTCTAACAAGAGGCCAACAACAAGCGGACATAGGGACTCCAAGACAAGATAAAGCAAGGAAATCTGAGAAAACCCAGAGGGAAGAGGAAGAAAAACAAAAAATTATGGATGGAAAACATATCACCATCCATCAGATTTGTTCTCCAATCCTTCAATGAAGATTATTTCATGGAACATTTGAGGACTCAATGGTCCTCATAAGAAAGATGTAGTTAGGAATCTAGTTAGAGACTCTAAACCAGACATTTTGATGATTCAAGAAATTAAGATGATAAAAGAAAAAATAGAGAATTTGAAACTGATAAAAAATGGAAGAAGTTTTGGAAGTAGTTCTCAAGGGGCTGGCTATCTTCTGGAATCAAACTTGTTTCAATTGCTAGCTTCTAAAAGAAGAGAAAAACTTCCTTGCAGTTAAAGTATGGAGTATTAAAGACAATTTTCATGGAATCTAATAAATGTTTATGCTCCTAATACAAAATTTGGAAGATTGAAGCTTTGGAAGAAGCTACATTATTTTAGGGAAACCCGCACTGAGAACAATTGTATGATAATGGGGGATTTCAATACCCCTTTGAAGCAAGAAGATAAGCCGGGAGGTAATATGAATCAAGTGGAAAGCATGGTAGATTTGATGGATTTTATAATAAATGAAGGTTTTCTGGATGTTGAACGGGAAGATATAAATTACACTTGGTCAAATCATAGGGTTGGAGCTGATCTTATCCAAGTCAAGCTTGATAGAGTGCTCATCACTCCAAACTAGTATACTAAGTAATCTTGTGCTCTATCCTCTCTATCTAGAATTGGGTCGAACCATTTTCCTATTTCCTTCTCTTCTAGCCCTTTTTTTGGCAAAAGAAATGCCCCTTTTAGATTTGAGAAGATGTGGCTTGAACATCCTGATCTGGAGAGTAAAATTAGAGAATGGTGGAATATAAAGGTGGAAGGTTCTGCAATGTTCAAAATGGTAAATAAATTGGCAAATGTTAAATATTGGAATGAGAATGTTTATGGGGACATTTTTGAATCCAAAAAAAAAGTCCAATTGGACCTCAAAGATATCCAGGAGGAAATTCAAAGAGATGACCTGACGAAAAGTTTGAAAACCCAAGAGAATCATGTTCTTGCGGACCTCCAAAACATTATTGCCAAGGAGGATACTTTCTGGAGGCAGAGATCTAGATCTCTTTGGTTGAAAGTGGGAGATAAGAACACTAGATTTTTCCACCTTACTGCTCTCAAATACAAGGCAATAAACAAGATTCATTTCCTATCCACAACTAGAGGTTACATTTCTAAAGAAGAAGAAATAAGGGAAGAAATGTTGGTGTATTTTTCTACCCTGTTATCGAAGGACCATAACCTTGAA
Organism: Thuja plicata; assembly: GCA_018584345.1. NCBI lineage: Eukaryota > Viridiplantae > Streptophyta > Pinopsida > Cupressales > Cupressaceae > Thuja > Thuja plicata. The sequence continues at coordinate 1,992,418 of MU224907.1, forward strand.
ATGGAAGACCAAGGAAAATTACTTTCTTTGATCCCTAGAAAAGTGGATAATCATTCTAATGATTTCCTTAAAGCCATCCCTTCAAATATTGAAATAAACAAGGCTATTTTTTCGTTTGAAGGAGAAAAGTCCCTAGGCCCGGATGGCTTTGAGTTGTTTTTCTTCCAACACTTCTAGAATATTACTGGTAGGAATGTTTTCTCAGTTGTTAAGGAGTTCTTTATAAATAAATCTATCCTAAAGGAATTAAATTCCACTTTTATAGCTCTCATTCCTAAAAAAATTGGATTAAACACGGTGGATGATTTTAGACCTATAAGTGTTTGCAATTATTTATACAAAATCATCTCTAAGGTTCTCACCTCTAGATTGCTAAGCTTGTTGCCTAACCTGATCTCTCCCCAATAGAATGGTTTTGTTCTAGGTAGATAGATCCTGGACTCTATCATAGTTGTTGATGAGAATATTCACTCCCTTCAAGCTTCCAAAAAATAAGGGTTTCTGATGAAATTGGACCTGTCGAAAGCTTATGACATAGTGGACTGGTCTTTTCATTCCAATATATTAAGATCTTTTGGCTTTGATAAGGATGTGATCAGAATTATAATGCAACTGGTTTCCACTGTGACTTCCTCTATTCTGGTTAATGGAGGATCATCTAATTTTTTCCACCCTACTAGAGGTCTGAGGCAAGGGGACCCTATTTCCCCTATCCTTTTTGCAATTATGGCAGAAAGCCTCAGGAGATACATCAATACTTTGGTGCTCACTGGTAGATGAACAATTCATAGATGATACTATCATGATGGGGGAATACTCAGTGAAAGAAGCAAGGAACATGAAAAAGGCTTTGAATGTGTATACTAATGCTTCAGGTCAATCTATCAATTTGGAAAAAAGTTCCTTGTTCTTTAGCAACACTCCTGAAGATAGACAAAGGAAGATTTCCACTATTCTTGGATGTAAGATAGGGACTTTCCCTACCTCTTACTTGGGCCTTCCCCTTTGTCACAAACTTGATGAGTCTTTCTGGAATGGAATCTGTAGACACCCTAAAATGGATAGACTTGCGACTTTACATTAAAAATACTAATTTTCATCTATTAATTAATGGTTTTTTAATCGTTAATTAATCATCTATTTTCCTCTAAATTCATTCCCCAAATCATCTAATCAAATTCCCAAAATTAATTCAATATTTAATTTTATTTAATTAATTAACATTAATTGATTAATTACCAATAATTAATTAATTCAATTCAATTGCCTATAGTTTAAATTGGAAGATTTAAACTTACTAATTAATTTCTTCCAATTAAATTAATTTCAGTTAAATTAATTTAATTTCATTCAATAAAGCAATTCTAAATAAAAAAGAATTCAATTATCTCACATGTTGAAAACTTTATTTACATAAATGAATTAAATATTTATTTATTTTCAAATAGATAATCCTTAATTAGATCACATGGGTTACTCCACCCATCCCTCCAGTTCACATGGGTAACTCCACCCATCTCTCCAATTCACATGGGTAACTCCACTCACCTCTTCAGTTCTAAAAGGTAACTCACAATTAGCTCTTCAGTCAACCAAAATCTATCTCCTCTCTTTCAGTTGAAGAGGTGGAGTTTACTGATGGCTTCTCTAGTTCATTTTAATCACAACCGTTCATCTCCCTATCTCTGGGATTGATCTCAACCATTCATATCATCCTCCATTCCTATATAATAAACCCTTCATAACCATCTTGTGAGGTCCTACCCCGATCCATCCTTTTCGAAGCTAATACTGTTATATCATATTTATCTGGATGATACATTTATTTTGATACACTTCATTTTGGACCTTTTATAGTATAGATATCATATGATGACTCTATTTTGATGTCGCTTAGACGTGTAACACCTCAAAATTGGCATTTTGCAACCCTAACCAATTTTGTTGCATCTATCATTCTTCTGAATCATCAAAGTCCTATTGTACTAGGCAATTGTGAGTTTTGACTGACTCTACTCGACCTAAGTGTCAAATGCAGAAAATCCTAAATCTGCATTAATCATACATTATATTTAATTCCTAAATATCTATTGGCTAAACAAACCCTATGATTGAATTAATTTAATTATAAAGTCCTAGCACTTTAATTAAATTAAATTACCCCTTTTAGCCGAAAACACATAAAAAGGAATTAAATAATATTTAATTATTAAATAAATATCCTCATTTCAATAATTGAATTTAATTATTCAGATAATTGAGAAAAACATATTTACGAGGTCATACTTTATTTATTTAATTAAATATTCTCTCAAAAATCTCTCTTCAGTTCAGAAATAGAAGTTTTGAATTAACTGTGCTTTAAAGAGAAAGAAAACAATTAAAATCATAAATAAAATAGTTAAAATCAAAGAAAGAAAATAGTTAAAGCAAAGGGAAAACAATTTATTGTTTTCTTTTAAAGAAAGCTTTCTAATTTGAGCTGGGTTTTCTATCTGTTTTATTTCAAAAAGGAAACTTTCTATTTTGATCACCCCTGAGTCTATAAAAGAACTCCCATTCCTCATTCAAAACCCTGCCTAGAGAAAATATGCATTGTTAGAATAAAGAATTGCTTCTACATTTTATCATCTCATTTATAGTTAAAAGATCTCATTTGCAATAGAATAATTTCAATTTCTTAGAATAATTACATTGAAATCATGTCTTCGATTAATCTTGCATCTTTCAATTCTTAGAATAATCGTGCATTTGCATTACATTCATGGAGAAAAATCCTCCATTCTTAGATTGGTCTATGGTTGTGAGACTCTCATTCTGAGAGCTATTTCAAAACCCCATCTAGATAGAAGGCAACAGGTCGAATCATACAGGCATGCAGGATGAATAGCTCATATTCACTTTTGTATGTGGCTGATGAACAAGGACTATGTTGAAGTGTATGGTTGAATAACAAGACCAATTTTACCACATACATTTTTGGCGCCCACCGCGGGGCACGAAATTTTACTTTCTGGCCTCATTTTTGCACACTTTTGATCAAATCTAGTTTTCGTCCGTACGGCTCAATAATGAAAATTCGCACAAAATTTCTCGTATAACCGTGCGAAGTTTTGCAAGTATATGCATTTCTTTGCGTGATACGCTGGGATTCTTCGTGCAGATCATGATACTTCTTCGCGTGACATTTGACTCTAGTGACTTTTAAATTGCAATTTTTGATCTTTGTTTCTGCTGTTTTCTGACGACTAATGTTTGTTGTTGACTGTGTTTTTTTGGTTTCTATCTTTAAAACATCTTAATGGTGGTTTGCAGGATGCTGACATGAAGAAATAAATTACAAACTACTGACATATTTATTGTAGGATGCTTGTCAAAGATATACGTGTTTTCACAAAACTCTCATGTCTGTTTTTAGTAGTTAGAAAACACTTCGGTTGGTGCTTAAAATAAATCATTGTCTTGTGTGATTTAAGTGTTTTCTAGATTGTAATTCCAAGAAATATATGAATGTATCCTCTCCCCTCACCTTTATGGATCTTGGGTGTAAGAGAAATTCATATGATTCTTCTAGTGTGGCTACCTCCCAAGAGCTTTAGAAGATCCAGTGAGAGTGGATTGACCAACCGGTAATAGGCTAAAGCCAAGCCCTTTTGAACTGGTATATAAAAAAGGGCCATTGTGATTAATCTCATAATGGATAGGTGTGAATTCATTGTGGCAACCAAAGTTTCCTGCAGTACCCTAGTGGTGCGTTAAAGTCCCGACATCATTAAGGTGAAATTCTTGCTTTGAAAGGATTGGGAGAGCCCCTTTAATTGGGAAAATGACTTGATCACAACCACCTAAACGGATGTCCTTACTACAAAATATTTTTCTAGTTTCTAAAAACCATCTATCTATTGGCACGGAAGGTCAGAGACTGACTAAGACGCTCCACACTTTTACGGCTCTTAGTAGAGACAACAGCCCTTTGGAAAGTAATTCCTTTGGTGTTCGAAGCTTGGTGTGCCTGAGAAGTGAGTGCACATGTAAGGAGGAGCCCGTGCCTCCAAGATTCTAAGTTGTCTGCTAAGAGTAAGCGTAGCTGAACTTTGGTTCAAGTGGGGATTCAATAGATACTGCCTTGGCTATCCTAGGATTGTGGTGTGTCTGTTCTGGTACTACAAACATTCTGTTTAATGTGTTTTGCGTGGGTGTATCACTTAAACAATAAAAAAAATGTCAAATCACACAAACTATCAAACTTGAACATGTCCAAAACAATGTGCAATCTGAATTATCTATCGGAAAATATCATGGTTTTGTCTTGAAAAATGCAATCTGGTCTTAACTGTCTGGTTTTGTAGAATTTCGCGCTTTCACTGCAAAAGTTTGCACGACATTCTACCATCTTCGTGTCACTTTGTGTGAATCTACGCATGGGTATCTGAACATCTTCACGTGATATTGTCCAAATCTGCTGTCATTTATTCACCAATCTTTTGTCATTTTCTGCAATCTTTCACATGGGATTGCATAGTTTTGCATGCACTTGTGTGAATCTTCATGCGATAAAGCACTTCTTTGCACGAGTCTGATACAATTTGTCAAAACAGTGAGCAATTTCCCATTTGTACAATGTACTTCTACTAAATCTGGTCTCTGATATGGGTCTGTTTATCTGCCCTTTATCTACACATAGTCTTCAACTTGGTTTCTTGGGTTGAGAATTACGTGATTCTTTCTTAAATTGGTCTCATCTGTGCTGTCATACCTTGTGTCGTAATAGTCATCTCTTGGCTGTTCTAGCCTCATCTCCGATGATTTGCACCAAGGATACTTCACCTTTTGGCACTTTCTGTGCATTTACTTTGAGACAGTTTCAAGTTGGTCCTAGTGCACATCCCTTGTACAATCTTTGTTTATGACTGATACAACTTGTAGTGGCAAAACATTCCTTTCAATCAATCAAGATGAATCTGTGCTTTCCACACCATTGTCAGCTACATCTAGTGAGGAATCATCTCGATCTCCTTCTCTAGTACTTCGACCTTACATCAAATGGTCATTTCCAGTGGATTTTAGTCAGGTTCAAAACCCTTTATTCCAAGAGGATCTAAATTCTAAAAACACTCAACCTTCTCATACTGAATCTTTCCACTTTGAACACTTGCATTCTATCAAGATGGCAGATCATGACCAATCAGGTGAACATAGCAGAGATGATCTCTCTAAAACTAGGGGTAAATTCCTTTTTCAAGACCCCCCTAATGATGAGGAAACGTAAATTAGCCAAGTAGATATCATGAATGTTCATGCCAATAAATATTTCCATAGGATGATGGAAATTCTCCTAGCTGAGGAAAAAGAGAAATACCTTCTCAAACTAGCCAATCAAGGGGCTAAGTTACCCTCAAACTACAATGTAGAGACACTTATCACTAAAGAGGAAGAAACTGAAAAATCCAGGTTACACAAACAAGTCCAAAGTATGCAAGAGAAACTCTCTCAACTCTTGAAGGAGAAAGACAAACCTACTATACAATTCACGCTGGAAAACATTTGTCCTTTCCCATTTGATAAGAGTCTATGCATGCCTCCTTTTCCCAAAGGAGTTGGACTTCCCAAATACGATAAATACTTGGGTACATCTGATCCCCAGGATCATTTGAGAGAGTTTGGTGCTCTCTATATGGAGTTTATACATGAAAAAACCTATCTCATGCATCTTTTCCCACAGAGTTTGGGAGGGTCGGCTATGGAGTGGTTCTCTAGGCTACCAAATGACATCAAAGATTTTGATGAAATTGCCAATTTATTTCTACAACACTATTCTCACAACATCCAACATCCGGTTCAAATCTGAGATCTTTGCAACTTAAAATAGAATCATGGGGAATCCTTCTTGATATTTCTCCAAAGATGGAGACAAATCTATACCAGATATTCTTGCAAGATACCCGAATCCAAAAAGTTGGACATCTTTCTAGACAATCTTCTTCCCAACTTTGGGTATCAAATACAGCTGCAAGGTCCTCTAACCTTCGATGACATGATTAAGCAAGCTATGAGAATTGAGACATTTATGATCAAGAAAGGAGAATTGACCTTACACAAGGAAAATAAACAAGGGTCTTCCTCCTCAAGCAAAGATGAACCCAAATTTCCCAACAAGAACCAGAATGTTGTGAATGATGAAGTTGTAGACAATGTGACTCCCAAGCCTTCAAAGGTTGCTTTTAATCTCACCACCACAATGCAAGCTGCTAAGGCCACTGAATAGGCTACATCAGAATCCAATCTGAGTACTTCACATTTTTCTGTCTCTAAACCTTGGGCTCCTAGATCCAAGCGTGAATTCATTCCTTTATGAGAACCTCTTGATGCTGTTTACAAGACTCTCTTGGAAAACCACTTACTTACTCCATTGGATAATTCACAACCTTATGATCTGCAACCAAGACCCTCTTGGTGGAATGAATCTGCTTATTATGATTTTCACCAAAACAAAGGTCATAAAATGGCTACTTGTCTTAAATTGTAGCATAAAATCCAGGATCTCATCGATAGTGGAGTTATTGTTGTGGGAGGTCACAACAAGAACTTAGACCACCAAGCTTTTAAAGATCCATTTCCTCCTCATGGGAAAGGTGAGTAATTTAAAGGCAAAAATATTGATGCCAAGATCAACTATACATACACCAATAATGATAATTTCATTAATATGGTTGAGCCTGTTGATACTAAATACTGTAATGTCATTATCCTCAAGGGAAGGGAAGATACTCCCAAACCCAAAACTCCTTTCATTTTGTGAGGGTCTACACCTCAGTCCTCTAATCAAGAATAGTCTCAAGTTAGTGCAAATGTTGTTACTAGATCTTGTGCTAAGATCATCATCAAAGGCTCTGAGCCTTCTACATCTATGCCAACACAAATTTCATACAAAACTACTGTTGGCTCTGCCAATAAGAATCCTAAATTGGGTTCCTTGTCTAATGCTGCCAATTACAACATTCTAGAACAATTACAACGTACTAATGCTCAGATCACCATCTTTGAGCTACTAAAAATCTCCCCTGCTCACAAGGAGATCCTTGACAAAGCCCTCACTGGGGCAAATGTCCCAAAAGATCTTGATCTCAACCAGTTTCAATCCATGGTAGGTCACTTGACCTCCTCCCATTACTTTTCTTTCTCTGAGGAAGATGACCATTCTTTGAGTCACCCGCATAATAACCCCTTGCACGTTGAAGTCATGATTGGTCCAAAGCACGTTCGCTATATTCTCATAGACAATGGCGCTAGCCTCAATATTTTCTTTGCTAGCTTCCTTACTAAGTTAGGCTACGACGAAGACTGCATAGATGCTCGCAAAAAGATTACTATTAAAGCATATGATGAAGAAGAACATAAATCTAAGGGGCTAGTTGTGTTGCCAATCAGAGTTGGTCCTGTTGAAAGAGATGTTATCTATCAAGTGCTTGACATTGCTTTAGCATATAATATTCTGTTGGGAAGGACATGGATACATGAAATGTAGGCTGTCCCTTCAACATACCATCAGTGCATTAAATTCCCATTCCAAGGGTCTGAAGTGACTATACCCGCTAATACACACTATGATTGCAACACACTCACAAAATCTGTTGACATCTTTGTGCCCACCAATAGAGATTCCATTGAGCTCTTCACGACTAAACTAAAAGAAATGGAAAAGGGTCTAACACTCAAGGAAACTGACATGGGAGGATATCAGATTGAACCAGTGCTATCTATTACATCTCTACCTTTGTCTCCATGTTCTTTTGGGAGACCTTTTGAAAGCACTAAATGTTCTATGGTTCCTCCTCCAACAAAATATGGTGGTACCTTTGTACAAGCCATAGTACCATTAGAAGAAGAAGCTAAAAGTAGGGCTATCAAAGCCTGGATCTATAAAGGAGAGGACACCTCTGAACAAACCACTCAACCTTATGACATAAATCCTGAATAGTATGGTAAAGATCTAACTATTATGAAACATTTTGGGTACAAAGGAAAAGATCCTATAGGTGCGAACCATAAGGGATTGATTGCACCACTTGATGCTATTGGTCACTGAATATGTGACTCTATAGGTATAGGCTTCAAGAAGCTCACATTTTAACTGGGAATAAACCAATTTGTACCTCACACAGATCAACAACCAACACCTGAAGAAACATCTATAACTGAAGAGTTCGAAGATAGCTCAGAGGAAGACTACTCTCCTTGTCCCATTCCTCTAGATCTGGCAGCATTCTTTGTCGAGCCAGATGACTTTATACTACATGTCAGTACAGTCATGACTGACAATAATTCTGATAAAACAACTCCACTTTCTCCATTAAACTATGAGTGGTGGAAAGAAATGCACACTGTCAATTCAGGTCATCAGGGTGATCTGTACACACCAACACACTTTCAAGAGCAATTTGAATAGGAATCCCATCCACTCCTCACTAAACAATAAATAGAGGATGTTGCAAGCATTGATGAAGAACCTATGTCACAAGGTGCTTATCTCACCATAGCAGAATTTTTAGGCAGAACCCACCCAAACTGGGGACAGAGGGTTGATTTTACTCATGTTCTTGATATGATACCTAATGATGAAACTAACTCTCATGAATATGATTTTGACAGCTTGTCATATGCCACCTCTGACAGAGATATAGATACAATTCACATGCATGAAAACCTTCTCAATGTAGGTGAAGGGTCTAGTGTCAGGATAAACGGGTCTGAATCCATCGATGTTAATGTGTCATCTACTATGGTCACTAGGAATCAAAGGAATTCAACTACACCTTTGGATGAGATCGCTCTAGGTCTCAACTTCTCATCCGTGCTTTTGATGATTATACGGTGAATGCACTTGAACCTGTCACTTCTCTTTTACTCTACCATCCTGAGCTTATAGACTGGAACTCTTCCTCCCCATCTAATGAATTCCTTACATTCCAGAATGATTAAACTCTTTCCTGTTACCTCCATGCTATCAAACCTGTAATGTCCTCCACTAGTGAAGAAGGTGTCCACATGACCGAGGCTGATATCAAGTATCTTAGTCACAAAATCAAAAGAAGAAAAAATAGGTCTTTTGATGGTGAAAACCACATTGTGGCAGTGTGAGAGCCTAAAAAAGTCAAAATAAAGGACGTATCTAAGGGTGAAAACCTCTCCGAGGCACCTGAGGATGAGATACTTGATACACTTCCAAGTCATTTTCAAGAATGATCATCTGTGCTAATTGAGCCCACTCAACCAGTCAACTTGGGTACAAAAGATGAACCTCAGATTATTCACTTGGCACAATCATTATCTGAGGCAGAAAGAGAGGAATTCACTACATTCTTCCGAAACAAAAAGATAAACTTTGCATGGAAATATTCAGACATGCCAAGATTAGACCCTAATCTAATCATGCATCATTTGTCCATTGCACTAGGTGTTAAGCCTGTTAAGCAAAAGCTTCAGAAAATGCATCCACACATGGCTCTACTTGTCAAAGCTGAATTGGAGAAACTTCTAAAGGCAGTATTCATCAGAGAAATTGACTAGGTGGAATGGATCTCTAACATTGTTCCAGTCTCAAAACATGACAAATCTATCCGAGTATGCACAGAATTCAAATATTTGAATAAGGCATGTCCTAAGGATGACTTTCCATTGCCCAATATTGATATGATTGTAGATATGATAGTGGGATACAAAATGTACTCACTAATGGATGGTTTCTCTGGCTACAACCAGATAAAGATCGTGCCAGAGGACCAAGAAAAAACTACTTTCACATTTGCATGGGGTACTTTCTGTTGGAATGTCATGCCCTTTGGGCTCAAAAATTCTGGTGCTACATATTAGAGAGCTGTCACCACCATATTTCATGACATGATGCACAAAACAATGGAGGATTATGTTGATGACACTCTAGCTAAGAGTATGCAATGAGAGAAACATCTTGCAGATCTAGGTCCTATATTGGATTCTATGGAACAGTTCAGTCTAAGGCTCAACCCTAAGAAATGCGCATTTGGCGTAACCTCTAGAAAATTGCTTGGTTATATTATCTTTGCAAAAGGCATCGAGGTGGATCTTGTGAAAGTTAAAGCTATCATGGAAATGCCACCACCAAAGAATATCAGACAAATGAGAGGACTTCAAGGCCAACTACAGTCTATCTGGCACTTTATCTCACAACTGGCAGACAAGTCACAACCATTCACCAAGACTTCACACAAAGGCGTGACTTACCAATGGAACAAAGAATGTGATGAAGGGTTCACACAAATCAAACAGTATCTTGTGAACCCACCAATCTTGATGCCTCCTATTCATGGGAAGCCGCTTATACTTTACATCTCTGCTACATATACATCATTGGGTATCCTATTGGCTCAAGAAGATCAAAACAACAAAGAAAGGGATATCTACTACATTAGTAGAACTTTGGTCTCATATAAAACAAAATATTCTGCTATAGAGAAGGCTTGCCTTGCAGTGGTATTTTCTTCGCAAAAACTGTGGCACTACATGCTAGCTCATACTACACGCCTTATTGCTAAAATTGATCCTTTGAAATATTTGCTCAGTAAAGCTACCCTCATAGGTAGACTAGCTAAATGGGTCATGCTTCTCAGTGAATTTGATATTGAATATGTAGAAAGAAAAGCCATCAAAGGGAAAGCAATTATAGATCAGTTGGCGGAAGCACCTTTGGTAGATCATCAACCATTGAACATCGAATTTCCAGATGAGTCCATATTACTCCTTACACATTGGTCCTGGACTATGTTCTTTGATGGCTCATTTACCCAACAGGGATCAGGTGTTGGGATACTGTTCATTACACCTATAAGGTACTCTTTACCAAAAGCATACAAGATGTTGTTTCCTTATACAAACAACATCACTGAGTACGAAGCCTTAATCAATGTTATGAAGATCACCCTTGAGTGATGAGTGGATGAGCTCAATGTCCTTGGAGATTCACAATTAGTCATTAATCAAGTAAATGATATCTATCAGACAAAGGATGACAAGCTGGTGCCTTATAAATGGTTGGTTGATGACCTCAAAATATATTTTGTTCACATCACATTTCAACAAGTTCTGAGGGCCGATAATAAAGTAGCGGATGCAATGGATACTCTTGCTTCCATGTTACAGATGCCAGAAAATGATTTCCAACATGAATTCCTCATGGAGACATTATGCTACCTAGCCTATGATTCCCCTAATTCCATGATGATCTATTCTATCATTGGACATGACTCATCTCGCTACCATCATATTTACTCCTGCCTTTGTGACCAGATTATTCTGGACACTTACACCCAGAATGAGAAACATCACTTAATCCACAGTGCTTCATGGTTTTTCATCATAGCTAATGACTTGTATAGGCGCAGTCTAGATGGTACCCTCCTTAGGTGTTTCGAACCTGATGAGTCCAGACGTGCTTTAGTAGACGTGCATGAAGGCATCTATGGGTCTCACTCTAATGGCCTGACACTGGCCCATAAAATTATTAGAGCTGGTTACTATTGGCTAGATATGGAAAAAGAAGCTACACAATTTGCTAAGTCTTGCAAATAGTGCCAACTAGATGGTAATCTAATTCATGCTCTAGCCAAGGAGCTTATTCCCTTCATTACTTTTTGGCCATTTCAACAATGGGCCTTTGACTTGGTGGCTCAGATTTACCCCTCATCCTCAAATGGACATAAGTTCATCATTACAGCTACAGACTATTTTACCAAGTGGGTGGAGGAAGTCCCTCTCACCGTTGCCAATGGAAAATCAGTAGCTATGTTCATTCTCAACTACATCATCTGTAGGTATGGTGTACCCTCAGCAATAATCACTGATAATGGGGGGCAATTCAAAAACAAGGATTTGACAGAGCTATGCTCTAAGTTTAAAATTACTCAGCATTGGTCTTCCATCTATTATCCTCAGGGTAATGGACAGGCAGAAGCATCAAATAAGACAATCCTCAAAATATTGCATCACACAGTGCACAAATCTAGATGAGATTGGCATCTCTAGATCAATCTAGCTCTCTGGGCATACAAGAAAAGCATAAGAACACCAACAGGGGCTACGCCCTATGCTTTGGCTTACGAAGCAGATGTTGTGCTACCAATTGAGGTTGAGATAACAAAATGATAATAACAAAATATCTCAGCTACAAGAGCTAGAACTACTTAATGAACTTCGGCAAGTGGTGTTTGATCACATTAGAGCATATCAAAAAAGGATGTCCAAGAGCTATTAAAAGAAAGTTTGCCCCAGGTAATTCCAAGCGGGTGACCTTGTTCTGAGGGAGAACCCTAAGAATCAACAACATCAGATCCAGAAAGGGAAATTTGAACCAAATTGGCTTGGTCTGTATGTTGTCACTTCCGTGTTTGGGCCTGTCACTTATCAAATTTCTACTACTGAGGGAGAACAACTCCAAGAGCCCATCAACGCTCTTCACCTGAAATGGTTCTACAACTGAGACATCTTCAGTATGCTCATGTATATAGTAAAGTCCTGAAAAAATTCTAAAAATCTGAAACAGTCCTGAAAAAATGATCATCTCAGTGAAAACCTAGCAATAGGCACTTTGATGTATCTCCAAAAAAATCATATATTCCAAAAATACAAAAAAATTAAAAAATTGAAAAATACAATAAAAGAGAAAAAGAAAAAAAGGTGCCATTGATGAAAACCTAGCAAACAGGCGTCATGGTAGCAAAAAAAGAATTTTTGCCAAGAAGGTGAAAACCTGGTAAATAGGCACCTCTTGTTCCACATTGCTATATCTATCGCAACACCCCTTAGCTTTATGCATTTGCTTTCCTACTTTGCTGCTTGCCTTTGCTTTTCTGCATGCTTTCAGTTCCCGTCAAGACACCAACTTACATGGATTGAAATTGGTCATACTCTCGGGGCAACCCTCCTGGTCTAGGGGGGCACTATCCTATCACCTTTTGGGATCCCCTTCATGACAGTCACCAGTGGTTCTCACTGCATCTGCCTACTGTCACTTAGCTTCTACTGAGTTCTCTCTCCTTAAGAATCTCTCTCGCATCAGACACCAGTGGTTCTCACTGCGTCTGCCTACTGATGTCTAGCTAGTACTACAATCTCTTCACTTGAGAATCTCTCTTGTGTCAGTCACTAGTGGTTCTCACTGTGTCTGTCTACTATCATCATACTATTAAGTTTTCTCACATCTGTTCCAGTTGGATTTGTACTCAAACACTCTATCTATTGATACTTGGTCTTTGTTCAGGCTCAAAATTGTCACCCTAACTCAGGCATTAGGGCTACACGACAATTCCATCCTCACAATGGAAACCTCTCCTAGCTGTGGGTAGACTATGAGTGAAGAGGAGTCTCCGGATTCTAGGCCGGTTCCTATAAAATATGAGATATCACCTCCTGATTTGAAACTTAGTAGGGAAAGGGAGAAAAGAAACTTTAAAACTGGAAATAGATAGGGGTGATACACCAAGAATGAATCAGAAACCTAAAAAGAAAATGATAGTTCCAGATCTAACACATAATGAAATTCAGGTAATTTGGTACACTGTTCAACATATAGGTTAGTGGATTTAATTATCAGGGTTCAACCACAAATAATTCAACAACTAACAACATACATTTCTCAAATAAGGTTTGATAGATCAGATTTATCAATTTGGAA
>MU224907.1:2017362-2030656 GCA_018584345.1 Thuja plicata
CATCACATGACATGCATCAGTCAGTGTTTATGGGTGAATGCCATCATACATTCATTTATGAATACTGATTGACTTATGTGATTGGATGGACTAACAAATTGAATTTGAAACATGAGAAAGATTTCCTTAATGAAGCTATGAGACCTGTTTAAAATTGAAAACATACACTGAAATAGATGTTAGAAGTGAAAGGTTTCATGTTCAAAAACACGTCCCTTTAACACTATCTTATAGTGAGTGCTGATTTATGTTTTCTTGTTACATTTATTACTTCAGATTGCTATGCAGATACAAGTAGATAGCTGATGTATGTGATTCTTTCCTTTGCATTGCTTAGATCCATCAGGATCTAACCATCTTCTGTTTTCCTCTTTCATGCAGATTTATTGCCCTAAGGACCTGAATGTTGATGGAGACTCAGGAGGGACCTAGAATACAGATGAGGACCTGACAAGCTACCAGCAGATACAAGATAAAAACAAGGCAATGCATGGGACCCCTATTCCATACCTCAGTTGTTTACTTTCATTTGCAATGTACTATGTTTATTGAAACATGAAGCATGAATCAAAGAACATTTGTACTACATTCTTGTAAATGCACAATGTAATGATCAATGATGAATTTTGAATATGTAATGATCTGATCAATACTTAGAGTACATGAACATCTGATAATAAATGTAGCAAGTGATTGTAAATCATCAAAGACTGTAAGATAGTTTTAATTGGGTAACATAACATGCAAATTTCTGCTTTTGGTGCCTATTATGTTGTATGATTGGATTTTGGATAACAGTCTTGACGATTCTTTGCTTTAGCTTGTACATAGCTTTCGGTCACTTTCGTGACACTTTGGTTCCTTTGTGAACCCTACTGATTTGACACTGATTCAACACCATACACCTGGGGGCAACCAAATCTAGTTTTTCCTTGAAACATATGTCAAGTCAGTCATTGTTACTTGGGGGAATGGGTCCCCAATTTGACCACATCTTCGATTTACACCCGCGTCAGTAATCTTGTCATTTCTGAAGGACAACACTCTACTGACACTAACTGGTGTTTTTCAACACCACCATAAACAATGTTTTTCAACACTATCTTTGGACACATCTGTGTTTTTCAACACACATCAGATATCTCAAACGTAAACATCTATCGATAACAATCAAACACAATGCACTCACAAGCACAACGGTGTTTTTCAACACCTCATACACATACATATTCAAAAACTTTGAAACTAGCTGAGCTATGATTGAATATTTCTTTGAATACTGTCTATTCTCATAGATTTCATTGATATTTTCTTTGTCTACTGCTTGTGGGTGTGGTTTCGATGATCTGGCAACGTCAAATAAAGAAGGTGTATGTGATAAGAGCTCCCACACTAAGGTGGAAAAGCCTCACATCCCTTGATCTTGTTTATTTGTACGCCATGGTGAGGTCAGTATTATTTCCTTGACTATTATTGCTCTATTTGTTTATGCATGATTGCACTCATAGTTATCTTGGATTTGAATGCCTCGATACTGGTGTACTCTTGGAACATTAACTAGAAACAATGTTCAGGTCATCTTGGCTTTTGTACCCTGGTGCTTACGTTCGTTTCCTACATCTTATCCGATGAAAGTCATATTCATATCCTTATGGTTGCATTGTGGCACCAGTAAGGGTTGTATCGACTTTGATGTTCCAAAATATGCTCAATGATGATGATTATATGATGGGTCTCACAACCATGTCCTAGAATTGCACTTTCATATTGCATCTAGCATAGGACTACATTTTCATTTTAGACTTGCATTGTGGCAGCAATTCGATGTTCAGTTCATTGCATACTCCTGGGTTCATACATTGGGGAGTTCTTCTTTAGTGTCCTGGCTTCACCACTACTACACAAGTGTTCAATCCTTGCTCTCTACCTTCAGCTATATGCTCAATCCATTTTCGGGATCGAAATCGAAATCTGACACTCATATATCGCTCAAAATCACATTTTAAAATTTTTGGGACAGACGCGATCGGGTGCTTATGCAGTCAACTTTCTGACGTCACTTTCTTGTCAGAATCATATCTAATCAACATTTTCTCAAATCTTTGACTCTTTTCATCAAAATTCAACTCTAGTAAACCCTAGTCAAACTTGGTCAACTAGACCTTAAAATTGCTCAAAATTGATTTTGAATCTTTCAAATTCTTCCATAATCTATTCTAAGTTCCTCTTGATCTCCAATGCAACATCTATCTATGATTTCTCACTCTCAATCATCATTATAACATGTCATCTTTCCATTTCGCTCCCGAGGGGGTAGGATGATTACATCATTGAATCTATTCCAATCAATCTAATCTGAATTCAAAAGTCCTCATTCCTAGGGGCATCTCATCACTTAGGGCATGTTCAATTTTTCATACTTCATAGTCAAAACTGGATACTCCACAATCAATAAGGGCATCTTTGTTCCTTACATCTTGTCATCTATTAGGTATCCAAGCAATCTAACTTGGATCCCTGAGGATCAAGCTTCATTCTGGAGATGATCCTTGAAATCTTAATTTATTAAGTATCTGAACAATCTAACTCAGATTCTTGAGAATCAATCTCCGTTCTAGAGATGATTCTCAAAAACTCATCTATTGGGAATTGGGGCAATCTAACCCTGAATCCTGAAAAACAAGCTCTATTTTGGAGATGATTCTGAATCTCTATTGACTATCTTTTGGGACAGGTATCAGGACATTCTAACCCTGACTCCTAAAGGTTGAGCCTCATTCTAGGGACAGTCTTTTGAAAGATATCAATCTAACTAGTGTCTAGGTGATCTAACCTAGATATTGGGAGACTAAGCTTCATTCTAGAGATAGTCCTAAAAACCTCTATTAACCATCTTTTTGGATAGGTATTGGGGCAATCTAACCCTGAATCTTGAAGGTTGAGCCTCATTCTGGGATAGTCTTGTGAAAGATGTAAAATATATTAGGTATCAGGGCATTCTAACCTGAATCCCTGAGGATCAAGCTTTGTTCTCGAGATGATTCTCAAAATCTCAATCTATTAGGTATCAGGAAATTCTAACCCGAATCCCTGAGGATCAAGCTTCATTATGGAGATGACCCTCGAAAACTCTACTTGACTGGCATCTTGGCAATCTAACCTAGAATTCAGAGAGTCAAGCTCTATCCTGGAGATGGCTCTGAAATCCTCATCAATCGATCTTTGCAGCACCAATCTTTGAAATCTATTTTTCTATGCTTCAAGCATTAGACTATTCTTTGAATCAATACGCTGCTCACACATCAATTCAAAGAGGGGCAAAATGTAACAACTCAAAATTGGCATCTTGCAACCCTAACTAATTTTGTTGCATCTGTCATTCTTCTGAATCATCAAAGTCCTATTGTACTATGCAATTCTGAGTTTTGACTGACTCTACTTGACCTAAGTGTCAAATACAAAAAATCCTAAATCTGCATTAATCATACATTATATTTAATTCCTAAATATCTATTGGCTAAACAAATCCTATTATTGAATTAATTTAATTATAAAGTCCTAGCACTTTAATTAAATTAAATTCACCCCTTTTAGCTAAAAACACATAAAAATGAATTAAATAATATTTAACTACTAAATAAATGCCCTCATTTCAATAATTGAATTTAATTATTCAGATAATTGAGAAAAACATATTTATGAGGTCATACTTTATTTATTTAATTAAATATTCTCTCAAAAATCTTTCTTCAGTTTAGAAATAGAAGTTTTGAATTAACTGTGCTTTAAAGAGAAAGAAAATAGCTAAAATCATAAATAAAACAGTTAAAATCAAAGAAAGAAAATAGTTAAAGCAAAGGGAAAACAATTTATTGTTTTATTTAAAAAAAAAATTTCTAATTTGAACTAGTTTTTCTATCTGTTTTATTTCAAAAAGGAAAATTTCTATTCTGATCACCTCTGAGTCTATAAAAGAACTCCCATTCCTCATTCAAAACCCTGCCTGGAGAAAATATGCATTGTTAGAATAAAGAATTGCTTCTACATTTTATCATCTCATTTCTAGTTAAAAGCTTTCATTTTCAATAGAATAATTTCAATTTCTTAGAATAATTGCATTGAAATCATGTCTTAGATTAATCTTGTATCTTTCAATTCTTAGAATAATCTTGCATTTGCATTGCATTCATGGAGAAAAATCCTTCATTCTTAGATCGGTCTATGGTTGTGAGACTCTCGTTCTGAGAGCTATTTCGAAACCCCATCTAGATAGAAGGCAACAGGTCGAGTCATACAGGCATGCAGAATGAATAACTCATATTTACTTCTATATGTGGCTAATGAACAAGGACTATGTTAAAGTGTATGGTTGAATATCAAGACCAATTTTACCACATAAAAGACGTATTTACATATATGATTATCAGTCCTTGTTAGCATGATTTAACTATTTCCATTTCTATTCGATATTTCAGTATGATCTTATAACATGTAAATATGAAATTTAGTTTAAATTATGCAAATGCTTCATATTGGTAGGTTAGATAAGCGATTTCCATGGTAATGATAATTATTAGTTAAATATTATGATTGATCTAGTTCTGAATAGAGATGTATAAATTTTGGTTAAATGAATATATTACAATGTGAAATGTCATGAATGTGTTTTTCGTTCTTGGACTACTGATGTTTGTTCGAGTGTAGGAGGAATAACCATGGTTTCAATCAGGGAAACAAGATTGGGCTAAATTATGTATATCCATGTGAAGCCAAGGTTAGCCCTAAAAGGGCAATAACCTAATTGTAAATGTTAAATATGTTATAAACGTGATATTGCATGATTGTAAATTAATTTCATTTTTTATTTTTCTAATTCTTTTTTTAGGCAAGTCATGTTGTAAATGTGTGGTGCTTATGTAGTGTTAATTGACATGTGTTGTGACATGGAATGCCTATGTGGATTTTTAAGTTGAATTTTACCCTAGGTTAGTTGAAGTGTTTCCATGTGAGGTAAGTTTACCTTGATAACCCAAGTCATGAATACAATTCTTGAATTTCAAATGCAAACTTAAAAGGGGTTTTTGAAGGGTTAAATTGAGTCCTTTGAGGTAGTTTGGGTTAA
Organism: Thuja plicata; assembly: GCA_018584345.1. Taxonomy (NCBI): domain Eukaryota; kingdom Viridiplantae; phylum Streptophyta; class Pinopsida; order Cupressales; family Cupressaceae; genus Thuja; species Thuja plicata. The sequence goes on from MU224907.1 coordinate 2,022,485, forward strand.
GATTTTCTAGTTTTTATGTAGTACTTCGGGTTAGGGGTTTTTTTTCATTATTTTGAGTGCCAAAACCTCTTTTCTAGGCCTTCTTAATTTCCCTTCTAGGGTAGTGGCGACAATTAGGAGAAGGGGAAAATGACCCTCACCTTCTCCAAGATAGTGGAGTTTCCTCCATGCATGAAGTGGACATATGTTAGAAGGGAAGACACATGCCTCTAGTTTGGTGGAAGGGAAAGAGGTGGAGTGGAAGAGAGAGCCTTTTAGGGTAAAGGGAGAGGAGAGTTGGGGTTGATTGCCCACTCTCCATTTTGGAGACTTGTGATTTTTGCTTGAAGGAAGATTAGGCTAAGTTTTGGAGGAGGGAAGGGAAGGAGAGCTAGCATCTCAAAGTATCACCTCAACATCATCCATAGCTAGGAGTAAGGTTGGTACTCCTATGTCCATATGTGGCTATTGCATTCATGTTTGTTTGGGATATCTTGTTGAAATTTTTACTTATTTCAAATGCATCATGTTTTGTGCAAATATGGTAGTGTTATTATGTGGTGAAAGAGAATTTCTTCCTTGTTTCTTTTATTTTTGTTTGTTGTTGTTATGCTTGGGAGTGAGTTGACCTATCTTACCCTTGGGAGGGGATAGATAGTCAATTGTGGGTGAAGGGAATAGTTGGAAAACCATGATAGTTGAGAGTCTCTTCTTGGGAAGCAGAGGGATGTCATGGATGTTATGGGCTCCATGTTGCCATTGCAATTTTTTGTTGTATATTGCTTATGGGGGTGATAAGGGTATTGGTTTTAGATATGGAGCTTTTGAGAATAAGTTTGAGCCTTGGGAAGGCATGTGTACATTTGTGCATAGTGAGACATATTGCTTGGTAATCTCCTACTTGTGTATTTCCACCTTCACCCCTAGATTGAGGTCATTTTGACTCAATTGTGCTTAAGACTTGGGTGTGAGTTTATGTTTTTTTCTTGTTCATCTTTGTATATGGTTGCTTGATTTGTCACCCTGTCCTTCTTGGTTTCCCTTATCTCGGGGGTGGCCTCATAGAGGCCTAGGTTGGGAGGTGAGCTCCCATGGGATATTCCAAATACCTTGTTTGCAGATTTGTTGTTGTAGTCTTACTTGGAGGAGTATGTTCAAAGCTGGAATGAAGAAATCAGTTTGATTATGAGATGGAATTTTGAATTAATTAACTCTTCTTAAGTTATAGGGATAAATCTTAATAGATTGTTAAATCTGGATATCTTCTTATAAACTTTGTAGAAAGAAAAATAAAAATACAGAAAGTTGTAAATTATGTTATGTTAAGCACATTTCTATACTACTGTATTATTTTATTTAAGAAACTAAATATTTCCTTAGTGAGAAATTCCAGAATTAATTCTGTAATTATGTAAGGTTAATACCTAAGTACCTTAGCAGATTTAGGGATGTATTCTGTTATAAATAAAGGGAAATATGGGAGGTTAATATCTTCATTTAAGTTATTCCTTAATTAAAGATTCTGTGTTATATTTAATGCACTCAATGAAATGTATTATATTTCTGTTAATGTATATGCAATTTTTTGTTAAACATTTTAGCTTATCTGTGTTGTTTTAAGAGGCATATCAATAATTCAAAGGGGGTACAGAGTAGTTTGTTTACTTCTTGTGAATTTATATTTATCAAGTATTACAAAATGTCTCTTCTTTTTCTCCTTAAGAGAATAGAAACAAATTTGAATAAAATAAGATTCCAACAAAATGGTAGTCATATTTGTGCTATCTCCATAATCAGTTTACAGACTGGAATGTTAAAATAGATTTAATACTAAGCTCTACACAAAACAGATAGCTATGTTGAAACAGATTTTAAAAAAAATAAAATACATATATTAACTTCCTTTAAATGGATTAGTAATTAAATCCCTCATCTAAAAATTCAGTAAAGAAAGATTACATGTTATTTTAAACAAACATCCCTATTAGGTGCTTTTCCTAAGAATATAACTTTAGTTACTGCTGTGTTTTACCAGTAAGAGAAATTTCCTTATATATATATATATATATATATATATATATAAGTTACATCTCATAAATGATACATTAAGAGAACATGAGAAGAGCAAGATACTTCTCATAAAAAGGAAAAAAAAGAAACATTAAAATAGTTATATACATATATATATACTTCTATATATAAATATATATAAATTTTTATATATCTATATACATCAATATATAAACAATTGTAGAAATAGATCCTAGCTATAAAATTAGAAATTTATTTAGTATCCTGTAATTTAAAACAACATGCACTATGAGTGCATTTTTACCTAAATTTATGTGCAAATATTTCAGATTATTATTATTATTATTATTATTATTACACACACACAAACACACACACACACATATAGTTCTGCACTTCTTTTAATAAAACAAAATATAATAAACTTTATAAAAAAAGAATAGAGAAATAAAATATAAATAAAATGGGAGGTGGGGTTTGGGAGGATCCCAACCCGCACCCCCCACTCCCGTGTGGCCTCCTTGCTGTGGGAAGGGCGCGACCCCCTATTTCCACCGTTGTGGTGGTGCATCCACCATGACCACCACACAGCAGCGGCTGCGCCGTTGACTGTGTGGTGCCCGTGGTGGGAGCACCACCACCGCGGTGGATGGAAGGTCGCAGCCTCTCCCACTCGTGCCACTAGAAACCCCCACCCCAACTTCATTCCAGCCGCGCACGCAGAACAGTATGCCCGCCTCCAATGCAAGCCACCAACCTTGACATATATATGCAAGTATATATGTGTATGCACAGTGTGCATACATATATATATTTGAGGTTATATGAGGTATTCATCATCATCTTTTATGTTTGTCGTTCAACAAGAAAATCATACCTGCAACAAAGAATTTCAAAAAAAGAAAAAGAGAGGAAACTCTAGGGAAGGGCACTGACAAGAGAGAGTAAGAAAGGGAGACCGAATAAAATGTCCATCCTTTTGACTCCCTTAGGTGGAGCCCTAACCCTAATTTTGAATTAGGGTTAGGGAATCCCTATGTGCAACACTTAAGTTTAAAACTTAGCATTTTGTTTTACTATTTTTTTGTTGTGGTGGCTAAGTTTCATTTTGAGTTTTATTTAATACATTATTTCTTTAGAGAGTTAGATTTAAAGGGAAATTTATGTTAGTATAGTAAGGTATATTAATTTAATAAATGCTAGTAGAGTTTATTTATTAAGAGTTATATATATTAATATCTTTCATTATTAATGCTATATGTTCGTAAAGTCATGGTAATAAATCGTAGATGTTATTTAAATTAATAAGACATATTTAGAGCATTTTAAATTAAATTTATTAGAAAGTCTAATGTATAAAATGTGAGGATTTTAAAAGGTTAAATATATTAGATATCTATTTCTTAGTAATATAGGGTAAATTTTAAATAAGCGATTTAATCTATTAAGATCATTTTTTAAATATTGGATTATTATAATCTAAGGAGTTTTTCTTTATTTTTTTTGGGAGTTGCATAATACATAATTAATTAATTATGCTTGACCTATGTAACCCTCTTTAGTAAGGAAACATTAATAATTTGATTTAAATAAAGTTTTAACTTAAGGTATCCTTTTAAAAATATTAAGTCCATAAGATGTATTAGGAAATCATTGGTCAATAATTTGTATTTGTACTTAACTAGGTAATTTTATTTTTACGTGGTCAATACATGTGTCCAGTGTATTGGCCAGTGTAAAAATAATGTTATGAAATAAATTAGATAACTAAGATAAAAATCTTGACTTAATTTTAATGAATGTGAAGAGGTAGTTGTGAAACCAAGTTTAGACTTAACTCTAGGAGACTTACGAAAATTAATTTGAGCAAGCCAGACCCTGGTCCACTCATGGGTTGAGGGACGTTAACTCACATCATGATTAACCCTCAAACCTAGCTTCAACATTGGACCTATTACTCCCTTGAACTCAACCCCATCATTTATACTTGCTTCTCATGTTGGCACTTAGTAAAATTTTCAAAAAAAATTGTTGTGTTTTATCATGCAAATTTTGGGCATGAGATTTTTGTATCACAACCATGTTTCAACCTTGGAACCTTAGTCCCATTGTGTTTAAACCTGAATAACCTTTAATCTTTGCTTTAACATGTAGGATGCCTCCCATCACTTGGCAGGCTCACCGATGTGGGAGAGGTCAGGGTCGTACTCGTGTGGCACTAGCTCGTGATAAGCGAGAAGCAGAGGGTGCTAGGGTAGATGTTGATGCGGAGCAAGAACCTCCACCTGTTCCACCCCTGAATCCAAATTAGGAGGTACTTAATTCTCTCTAGAATCTTGGAGGGATTCTTATGGATAGGTTTCCGATTGGAGAGCTGATAGTAGGGTTAGGGGGAGTAGCCTATGAGCATAGTAGAAGCCCTCCACCTCAACGAGACAAGGAACAAACAGAGCAAGTAGAGGAGCACCCCAGGATGTGGGGGACCAAGTTAAGGATTTTCTCCGCCTCGGACCACCACCCTTTTTAGCAACCATTGACGGGATTGAGGCCGAGGCATGGTTACTAAGTTTAGAGAGATGCTTCAGTTTGCGTGCATGTGAGAGCAATGTGCAAGCTCATTTGGCCATCCTCTTGTTGAGAGGAGGCGCATTGGTTTGGGGGCGGTAGGAAGTGTACAAGAGTAACCTGGTTATTGACACACTCACTTGGGAATATTTTTTTGAGAGATTCAGAGACCATTACCTCTTAGATCATTACAGGTAGCATTGTATAGACAAGTTCCATGATCTACAACAGAGGGGTCTATCTGTTGCTCAGTATGAGAGCAAATTTCTCAACCTCCTACCTCATGTAGAGTACATGAAGGATGACAAGCTCTGTGTCAACAACTTTGTTAAGGGGTTGAATGCTTCTATTTATGGACTAGTGCACATGGCAACACCAATGGATCTATGAGAGGCTGTAGAGAAGGCCTTGATTGTAGAGGAGGTGCAGGGGAGAGGACACGATACATGGAATCAGTCACAGAACCAAAATTTTGCACCTTAGGGTACAGGATATCAGAGAAACCCTTGGAAGAGGAATCAAAGTCACTCATCAGGGATCTTTAGAGCCCTACAGCCTCAGCCTTAGCAGAGTCAGAGGACTAGACTGATACAAGGACAACAAAGATTTAAGCCCAAGCAGTGGCAGGCACAGGGGCCTAGTAGAGATTAGAGGTCATAGACACCATTTACACCTCCAGTGAGGACTGAGCAGACCTCTCAAGGTGGCTTCAGTGGTTCTAGTAGGACAGGGGGATCACAACACACTAGATCATAGGGCATACAAATACAGTCCCAAGGGCCTTGTTTCACATGTGGAGCCATGGGGCACTTTGCTAGGGATTGTCCCCAGGGTGGTAGTTCATGTCCAACAACATTTGAGGCCATGGTTGGGGACTTGGGTAAGTCCCACAAAGTCTTTGAAGTGGTTGATAACCGCTAGGCCGAGCATTAGGCCACAATGATTGTGGCAACATGTATGATTTGAGGTAGTACCATTACTATCCTTTTTGATTCAGAAGCTACTGATTATTTTATTTCCCCATTTGTAGTGGAACGATGTGGGCTAGTGGTAGCTAGACAGGAGGTAAATGGGAAGTAGAGTTAGCATCTGGTGTTAGGGTATCAGTTGATTCCATTGTCAAAGACTATCAGTTGCAGATAGGAGACATGACCTCCATGATTTATTTATGTATCACCCCTCTTAGTTCTTATGATGTAGTCCTTGGCATGGATTGGCTTTGCTCCCACAATGCCAAGGTAGACTATAGACAAAAGAGGATCAAATGTGTAGATGGCTTAGGTTAACCCATGGTTATTTCAGGGGTCCAGAGACCCATATCTCTTCGAGTGATCTTAGCCATGCAGCTTAAGCGCTGCATGCGCAAGGCATGTTACTTATTTTCTATTACCATCAGTGACAAAGAGGAGGAGGAGGAGAAGGGAACCTCCCTTGATGACTTCCCTATAATACAAGAATTTATGGATGTCTTTCCCTCAGAGCTACCTGGAATTCCTCCACCTAGGGAAGTTGATTTCCATATATGCCTTGTGCCAAGAGTTGTGCCCATATCTAGAGCCCCGTATAGGATGACTACTCACAAGCTAGATGAGCTCAAGTTTTAGCTGGAGGATCTCTTGGAGAGAGGGCACATTATCTCTAGTGTTTCACCATGGGGAGCACCCATCATCTTTGTTAAGAATCAGAATGGATCACTTAGGTTGTGCATAGATTACCTTCAGATAAATAAAGTAACCATCAAGAATCGGTATCCACTCCCTAGGATCAATGTTTTATTTGATCAGCTTCAGGGTGCTTGTGTATTCTCAAAGATTGATCTAAAATCCAGGTACCATTAGTTGAGGATTGTGGAAAGTGATATCCACAAGACAACCTTCCACATGAGATACAGACACTATGAGCTTACCGTGGTTCCTTTTGGCCTCACGAATGCTCTAGTGGTATTTATGAGTCTTATGAATGGAGTATTACATACATTCTTAGACAGATTTGTTATTGTGTTCCTGGATGACATCTTGATATACTCTCATTATGAGGAGGAACATAAGGAGCACTTGAGATAGATTTTTTAGTGCCTGAGAGATAATTAGTTATATGGCAGTTTGTCAAAGTGTGCCTTCTTTATGTCAGAATTCCACTACCTTGGTCACGTTATATAAGGAGATAATATCGTAATCGATCCATCAAAGATTAGAGATATCATGGATTAGCCAGCACCTACCACTGTGCCAAAGGTTAGGAGCTTCATGGGGTTAGCAGGTTACTACATATGTTTTGTTGGGGGCTTCTCCAAAATGGCACACCCTACACTAGTAAAATTGGCCCCTATTTTTGACAAAAATTGGTCGAATTATCTACGCAGATTGGTCAAAAGACCCACAAATTGCTTTGTTGGTATTTTTATCGTCAAAAGATTGATGCATTCTTGTTAACATCAATATTTCTACACAAACTTGGTCGAAATTAGCATATTCAAACACCCATATTATTTTTCAAAACTACGCCCAATGTTCGTTAAAATGTTCAAATTTTTTTGACCAAATTCAGTCAAAATGTTTGAAAATTTTCAACACAGAATGGTCAAAACATTTTGACTAAACTCTTTCTATTTCGACCAGGATGCCAAACCCATGATGCAAGATTTCAATACAGAATGGTCAAAACATTTTGACCAAACTCTTTCTGATTCGACCAGGATGCCAAACCCACGATGCAAGCTTTCAACCAATTAATGTCGTAATATTGACAAAAAATGAATTAAAAAAAAAACAAATTCTGAAACCAAATAGCCTCAGTTTTGGTACTCGGATTCAATAGAAGATTGACCAATAACAAATTGCTTCTTTCTCTCTAACAAACAAGTCTTGAACCAAGTGAGAATCTATAAGTTCACAACTTCAACTTATAGCTTCTCACTTGGTTCAAGACTTGTTTGTTAGAGAGCAAGAAGCAATTTGTTATTGGTCCATCTTCTATTCAAGCCGAGTACCAAAACTGAGGCTATTTGGTTTTAAAATTTTCTCATTGAGTTTGGTATTCAATCTAAACAACCATCAATCATATTTTGAGACAATCAATGTGCTACTCAAATATCATGTATCCCAATCCATCATCAAAGGACCAAGCATATTGACATCCAGATACACTACATTGGGGATCTCATTCATGGACAATTCATTAGTCTACTATTGCCCAACATCCAAGCAAGTTACCAATATTTTTACCAAAACCTTCACGTAAAGAAAGTATTCTTATTTGTTAACTTTATTGGGGGTGTGGGAGGCTTCATCTTGTGGGGGGCATACCTGGTCTTCTTGTGCCTTGATCCGTAGATTTCAGTGGACCTTTGGGCTTCATGGCTTTGTCCTAGTCGAAAATTTTCCCATTGTGCGGCCTGCAAAATTTGCGGTGCTCATCTTCATTCTTTTCCTTCCAGAGATAGAATTGTTACATTTTATTTATTTTTAAAGAAGAATTGTTGTATGGGGGAAAATGAAACAAACATGTAACTTAGTTATCAGCAAACTCTTTGATTTCTTTGTGGATTGATAATATTTTCCTCATATGATGTATTCAACTTTAACCAATATTACTGAG
>MU224907.1:2049570-2069289 GCA_018584345.1 Thuja plicata
CTAAATTTGGGGATTTTGGGGTTCTCGGTGGACTAAGCCCTATTCCTTTAAGGTTTGTTCATTTTTAGACATTATTAAAGACTGATGAAGGTTTGGAGTCTTTGGAGTGCAAGGAGTCTATGGTTTCCTTGTTATTTGTGGTCTTTTTAAGCACTTCTGAAGCCATAGTGTGTATACAGTCACACCTGGTTTAAAAGAGTCCATAGAAAACCGCATGTAGAAAGCCGACTGCCCTAGTTTTATGTCAAAAATGGTCTATAGATGACTTTCACACAATTTATTTTGGATTTCTCCACCAAATGATCTTAGACCTGTCACAATTGAAAGTTGTGACTCCAGGTAGACTTCCTATGGAGTTAGATTTGACATTCCAATCCACACGAAGTTGGAAAAAAACAAACACCAATAACAAAAATGTTAAAAAGGTGCCAACAAATACCAAATACATGATGCCCTAGCACATTGCTCATGAGCCCTAAGTAGGTAACCAATAAAATAATGCCAAACAAATGCAGAACAAGGAAATCCTTATAGGTGGTCCTCCTTTTACACCAAACCACAGTGGAAACCCTCACAGGCAGGCAGTCCTCCTTTTACTCTCACCAAATAAAACTTCAAACAATCATAGGCTCCAGCTCCTTCTCACTCCCAACTTAAAACCAAACAATGAAATGAGATGCTAAATATTTTTTCTTTTTAAAGTTATGCCCGTGTTGGTCAAAATTTTGACCTACATGGTATTGGTCTAAATTTTGACTAACACGGGCATGGATTAAAAAAAAAGAAGTTTTCCTTCTATAATCTGACCAACCTAAATCTTTTTAATTGATGGTTGAAATGTTTGGTAGAAAAATGAGGTCAAATGTAGTAGTGCTATCCCATCCCTTTAGAGAAAGGGAAAGAGGTTTGAGTGGACAAAGAAGTGCGAGAGGGCATTTCAGGATCTCAAGGGAGCCCTTACTAGCACACCTATCCTAGCAGTGCTGGATCCTTCAGCAAAATTTATGGTATGCACAGACGCATCCTTAGATGGACTTGGAGCGGTCCTTATCCAGGATGGAAGATCCATTGCCTATGAGTCAAGGAAACTCAAGACTCACAAGCTTAATTATCCTACACATGACCTTGAGTTAGCTCTAGTTGTTCATCCTTTAGTGAGGTGGCGTCACTTTCTTTTGGGAAATCATTTTGAGCTCCATTCAGATCACCAGAGCCTCCAGTACCTATCCACCCAGCCTAACCTTAATGCCCGATAGAGGAGGCAGATGGAGTTCCTTTGTGAGTATGATTTTGATGTCCACTACATCAAAGGGAAGGAGAACATTGTAGCCGATGCCTTGAGTAGGAGGTGACATACACTCTCCTCCTTAACTACTAGTATGGATTTGAGGGATCACATACTTTAGCATTTGCTTGAGGATGAGATTTATTCAGAGTATGTTTGATTGGATCGAGATCAGGGGACCCTTAAGGGGATATTTTATGGATTCTCCCTAGAATCTGATGGACTTCTTCGTCATAGGGGCCGCATATACATCCCTACACCCAGTGGGTTGTGTGACTTCATCATTCTTGAGGCTCATAGAGCACCATATGCAGCACACCCTAGGGTCAAGAAGTTGCATGCAGATCTGAGGAAGCTTTATCACTGGTTGGGTATGAGGTTGCACATTGCTAGTATTGTGGATAGATGTTTAGAGTGTCATAGAGTTAAGGTAGAGCACAACCATCCAAGAGGACTACTTTAGCCACATGAGATACCAGTGTGGAAGTGGGGCACCATTTCCATGGACTTTATTGTTGGTTTACCTATATCTTCTCATTGTCATGATTCCATCATGGTGACAGTAGATAGGTTAACCAAAGTGCCCACTTCTCACCTGTGCGTACCATTTTCACAACACCTATAGTAGCTTAGGTATTCTTACGAGACATTTTCAGGATCCATGGCATTCCTCATAAGATCATATCAGACAGTGGTTCTCTCTTTACCTCTTCATTTTGGAGAGAATTACAGACAACATTGGGCACCAAGCTCAATTTTAGTACAGCCTATCACCCTGAAATAGATGGGTTGACTGAGAGATTTAATCAGGTATTGGAGGACATGTTGTAGATGTATGTTATGCATCACCAAGCTAGATGGGAGGATTACCTTCAATTAGTAGATTTTGCCTACAATAATGGGCATCACACATCCCTGGGTATGCCTGCATACCAGGCCTTATATGGGAGGTCGTTTCAGACACCTTTGAGTTGGGACAGGATTGAGGATAGGGTTTCAGTTGGGCCAGAGTTGGTCAGGGACATGGAGCAACAGGTTGATTTAATCAGGGAGCGTCTCAGAGAGGCACAAGATAGACAGAAGAAGTATGCAGATGCGAAGAGGTCCAATAGAGAATACATGGTTGGAGACAGGGTATTTTTGAGAGTGCGTCCAGATAAGAGTCCGATCAGTTTTGGAAAGGTCTCTAAGCTTGCACCCCATTTTGTAGGACCCTTTGATATTTTGGAGAGGATAGGACCAGTTGCCTATCGTCTAGCGCTACCACCTAGCCTATCATGTATCCACGATGTATTCCATGTGTCTGTATTGAGGAAATATATCTATGATGAGTCTCACATTATTTATTGGGAGGCTTTACTGGTGGAGTTGGATGGGCAGTTGGCTCGAGAGACCATCCACATTTTAGCATGATGGACGTTAGCCCTGCGAGGGCGAGAGCTGGACCAGGTTAGGGTCCAATGGGATTTCTATGATGAGGTCACAGCCTCATGGGAGGAAACATCATGCATGCGACAGGATTACCCCCACCTTTTTGATGAACTACAAGAGAAAGTTCATGCCTAGTAGGGGAGGATGTGAGGTCCTACCCCGGTCCATCCTTTTCAGAGCTGATACTATTATATCATATTTTTTTGGATGATACATTTATTTTGATACACTTCATTTTGGACCTTTTATAGTATAGACATCATATGATGACTCTATTTTGATGACGCTTAGACTTATTTACATCTATGACTCTCAGTCCTTGTTAGCATGATTTAACTGTTTCCATTTCTATTCAATATTTCAGTAGGATCTTATAACATGTAAATATGAAATTTGGTTTAAATTTTGCAAATGCTTTATATTGGTAGGTTAGATAAGCGATTTCTATGGTAATGAGAATTATTAGTTAAATATTATGATTGATCTAGTTCTGAATAGAGATGTATAAATTTCGGTTAAAGGAATATATTACAATGTGAAATTTCATGAATATGTGTTTTTCGTTCTTGGACTATTGATGCTTGTTCGAGTGTACAGGAGGAATAACCATGGTTTCAAACGGGGAAACAAGATTGGGCTAAATTGTGTATATCCATGTGAAGCCAAAGTTATCCCTAAAAGGGCAATAACCAAATTATAAATGTTAAATATGTTGTAAATGTGATATTGCATGATTGTAAATTAATTTCTTTTTTTATTTTACTAATTCTTTTTTTAGGCAAGCCATGTTGTAAATGTGTTCTGCTCATGTAGTGTCAATTGACACATGTGTTGTGACATGGCATGCCTATATGGATTTTTAAATTGAAGTTTACCCTAGGTTAGTTGAAGTGTTTCCATGTGAGGTAAGTTTGCCTTGATAACCCAAGTCATGAGTACAATTCTTGAATTTCGAATGCAAACTTAAAAGGGGTTTTTGAAGGGTTAAATTGAGTCCTTTGAGGTAGTTTGGGTTAAGATTTTATAGTTTTTATGTAGTACTTTGGGTTAGGGGTTGTTTTTTCATTGTTTTGATTGCCAAAACTTCTTTTTTAGGCCTTATTAATTGCCCTTCTAGGGTAGTGGCAAAAATTGGGAGAAGGGGAAAAGGACCCTCACCTTCTCCAAGATAGTGGATTTTCCTCCTTCAATGAAGTGGACATATGTTAGAAGGGAAGATACGTGCCTCTAGTTTGGTGGAAGGGAAAGAGGCGGAGTGGGAGAGAGAGCCTTTTAGGGGAAAGGGAGAGGAGAGTTGGGGTTGATTTCCCACTCTCCATTTTGGAGACTTGTGATTTTTGCTTAAAGGAAGATTTGGCTAAGTTTTGGAGGAGCGAAGGGAAGAAAAGCTAGCATCTCAAAGTATCACCTCAACATCATCCATAGCTAGGATTAAGGTTGGTACTCCTATGTCCATATGTGGTTATTGCATTCATGTTTGTTTGGGATATATTGTTGAAATTTTTACTTAATTCAAATGCATCATGTTTTGTGCAAATATGATAGTGTTATTATGTGGTGAAAGAGAATTTCTTCCTTGTTTCTTTTATTGATGTTTGTTGTTGTTATGCTTGGGAGTGAGTTGACCTATCTTACCCTTGGGAGGGAAGAGATAGTCAATTGTGGGTGAAGGGCATAGTTGGGAAACCATGATAGTTGAGAGTCTCTTCTTGGGAAGAAGAGGGATGTCATGGATGTTATGGGCTCCATGTTGCCATTGTATTTTTTTTTTTTGTATATTGCTTATGGGGGTGATAAGGGTATTGGTTGTAGATATGGAGCTTTTGGGAATAAGTTTGAGCCTTGGGAAGGCATGTGTACATTTATGCATAGTGAGACATATTACTTGGTAATCTCCTACTTGTGTATTTCCACCTTCACCCCTAGATTGAGGTCATTTTGACCCAATTGTGCTTAAGACTCAGATGGGAGTTTATGTTGTTTTATTGTTCATCTTTGTGTATGGTTGCTTGATTTGTCACCCTGCCCTTCTTGGTTTCCCCAAGCTCGGGGGTGGCCTCATAGAGGCCTAGGTTGGGAGGTGAGCTCCCATGGGATATTCCAAATACCTTGTTTGCAGATTTGTTGTTGCAGTCTGACTTGGAGGAGTATGTTCAAAGCTGGAATGAAGAAATCAGTTTGATTATGAGATGGATTTTGAATTAATTAACTCTTCTTAAGTTATAGGGATAAATCTTGATAGATTGTTAAATCTGGATATCTTCTTATAAACTTTGTAGAAAGAAAAAGAAAAATACAAAAAGTTGTAAATTATGTGATGTTAAACACATTTCTATACTACTGTAATATTTTATTTAAGAAAGTAAATATTTACTTAGTGAGAAATTCCAGAATTAATTATGTAATTATGTAAGGTTAATACCTAAGTACCTTAGCAGATTTAGGGATGTATTCTATTATAAATAAAAGGAAATATGGGAGGTTAATATCTCCATTTAAGTTATTCCTTAATTAAAGATTTTGTGTTATATTTCATGCACTCAATGAAATGTATTATATTCCTGTTAATGTATATGCAATTTTTTGTTAAACATTTTAGCCTATTTGTGTTGTTTTAAGAGGCATATCAATAATTCAAAGAGGGTACAGAGTAGTTAGTTTACTTCTTGTGAATTTATATTTATCAAGTATTACAAAATGTTTCTTCTTTTTCTCCTTAAGGGAATAGAAACAGATTTGAATAAAATAAGATTCCAACAGAATGGTAGTCATATTTGTGCTATCTCCATAATTAGTTTACAGACTGGAATGTTGAAATAGATTTAATACTAAGCTCAACACAAAACAGATAGCTATGTTGAAACAGATTTAAAAAAAATAAAATATATATATTAAGTTCCTTTAAACGGATTAGTAATTAAATCCCTCATCTCAAAATTCAGTAAAGAAAGATTACATGTTATTTTAAACAAACATCCTTGTTAGGTGCTTTTCCTAAGAATATAACTTTAGTTGCTGCTATGTTTTACCAGTACAAGAAATTTCTTTTTAATATATATATATATATATATAAAAGAAATTTCTCGTACTGGTAAAACACTACAGCAATATATATATATATATATATATATATAGTTCTACATTTCTTTTTAAAAAAAAAATATAATAAACTTTATAAAAAAAAGAATAGAGAAATAAAATATAAATAAAATGGGAGGTGGGGTTTGGGCGGAGCCCAACCTGCACCCCCACTCCGGCGTGGCCTCCTTGCTGTGGGAAGGGCGTGGCCCCCCATTTCCACTCTTGTGGTGGTGCGGCCGCCACGGCCTCCACACAGTGGCGGCTATGCCGCCAACTGTGTGGTGTCCGTGGTGGGAGCACCACCACTATGGTGGAGAGAAGGTCGCAACCTCTCCCACCCGTGCCGCTTTAAACCCCCACCCCAACTTCATTCCGGTTGCACGCACAAAATAGTATGCCCGCCTCTAATGCAAGCCGCCAACCTTGACATATATACGCAAGTATATATGTTTATGCATAGTGTGCATACACATATATATTTGAGTTTATATGAGGTATTCATCACCATCTTTCATGGTTTCCCTTCAACAAGAAAATCAAGCCCGCAACAAAGAATTTCAAAAAAAGAAAAAGAGAGGAATCCCTAAGGTAGGGTACTGACAAGAGAGAGTAAGAAAGAGAGACATAATGAAATGTCCATCCTTTTGACTCCCTTAGGTGGAGCCCTAACCCTAATTTCAAATTAGGGTTAGGGAATCCCTATGTGCAACACTTAAGTTTAAAACTTAGTATTTTGTTTTACTATTTTTTGTTGTGGTGGCTAAGTTTCATTTTGAGATTTATTTAATACATTATTTCCTTAGAGAGTTAGATTTAAAGGAAAATTTGTGTTAGTATAGTAAGGTAAATTAATTTAATAAACGCTAGTAGAGTTTATTTATTAAGAGTTATATATATTAATATCTTTCATTATTAATGCTATATGTTCGTAAAGTCATGGTAATAAATCGTAGATGTTATTTAAATTAATAAGACATATTTAGAGCATTTTAAATTAAATTTATTAGAAAGTCTAATGTATAAAATGTGGAGATTTTAAAAGTTAATTATATTAGATATCTATTTCCTAGTAATATAGGGTAAATTTTAAATAAGCAATTTTAATCTATTAAGATCATTTTTTAAATATTGGATTATTATAATCTAAGGGGTTTTTTTTTTTGAGAGTTTCATAATACATAATTAATTAATTATGCTTGACCTATGTAACCCTCTTTAGTAAGGAAACATTAATAATTTGATTTAAACAAAGTTTTAACTTAAGGTCTCCTTTAAAAAATATTAGGTCCATAAGATGTATTAGGAAATCATTGGTCAATAATTTGTATTTGTACTTAACTAGGTAATGTTATTTTTACGTGGTCAATACATGTGACCAGTGCATTGGCCAGTGTAAAAATAATGTTATGAAATAAATTAGATAACTAAGATAAAAATCTTGACTTAATTTTAACGAATGTGAAGAGGTAGTTGTGAAACCAAGTTTAGACTTAACTCTAGGAGACTTATGAAAATTAATTTGAGCAAGCCAGACCCTGGTCCACTCATGGGTTGAGGGAAGTTGAATCATGTCATGATTACCCATCAACCCTAGCTTCAACATTGGACTTATTACCCCCTTGAACTCAACCCCGTCGTTTATACTTGCTTCTCATGTTGGCACTTAGTAAACTTTTGAAAAAACAATTATTGCGTTTTATCATGCAAATTTTGGGCATGACACATTTGAAGGATCTAGGATTCCAAGCTCTCGTGCACCATTACTCCATCATTTTGGTTCTAGCATTAAAGCTATCTTGCGATCACACACACATTTCAATTATCAAATTCTCGACACTTCTCAATTCATATACGGTGCCCACACCATTACTGAGCATCAAAAACAATGTTTCAGAAGGAGTAGAGAGAGACAATAGAAGCTTCAAGCACATTGGGGTTTGCATTCATTTGTTTTCCTTTCTTTTATTGTACATTTTATTGGTTACGTTTAAGTATTCATTATTAGTAGTTTTTGTATTGATTTCCCCATTGCAAACCGGTGCTACTAACCCTCGTCATTGGAAAGCGAAGGAACCACGAATCATATCTAATTGTTGACGCAAGTACATCAAATGACCCATGTGAGTTTGAAAAATGGTTCCATCATACATAAATACATAAGGCCTGTTCGTAGGCAGATCACGAGTACCCATGGGTCGACACACAACAATATGCTCCCACACCCATATCTGAAGAAGGGTAGCACCGCAGTCGAGTGACTTACCATTAAGGTAAGTTGCGTAAAATATATGAAAGTGCATGTGGGCTAGCATGCATGGCCCCCATGTAAATACAATATGATCACATACCATACTCTGCAACATAGCATCGAAGCCAATA
This sequence comes from Thuja plicata, assembly GCA_018584345.1. NCBI lineage: Eukaryota > Viridiplantae > Streptophyta > Pinopsida > Cupressales > Cupressaceae > Thuja > Thuja plicata. Next base: position 2,057,747 of record MU224907.1, read on the forward strand.
GAGAACCCGCGCTGGCGTCGATCACGGCATAAGATGCCACATATCAAGCTACCTAATAAAGTCAATAGTCTATCAAGGCCCATGTCAAATTGGGACCATGGGATATCATACGCGCTAGACATACCCAGTTGATCACGGGGTAATCCAGACAAATCAGTCAAAGCTACAATGCCAGGTAGGGTGGCATACTTGACAGGTGCACCCTGAATTGGAAGCTGAAGAATGTGGTAAACATCCTCCAACGTGACAGTACACTCTCCAGTGGGTAACCAGAAAGTGCATGTCTCAGAATGCCATCGCTCTACAAGAGCCGAGATCAGACCCCCGTTGGTCATAATCTCTGGCACATAGCATACCCAGTATAATCCTAACTCCCTAAGCACTGACCTCTCGCCCTCATACAACTGGAATCTGTAAACCAGTCCCGACGGTCTTGACTCTCGGCAGCGCATAATCCTCCCGGTAAACTACAAACAAGAAAAAATAGAAATTTATCAGTACTAGATCAAAAAGACAAGTGTAGGAAGTCATCAAAAGCAAAAAGGAGACCATATAAATCAATTGCGAAACAATGCAGGAAATTACGGTAAAAAACACTTCCATTGCGAAACTTTTAACCGATTGCGGAACATAACATGCAAATGCGGTAATCAAATAGCAATTGCGGCATTCAAGCTGGCAATTGCGGACCACTTATCAATTGCAGTTAACAGTCGACAATTGCGGCATTAGAACTGCAATTGCGGCATTAGAATTGCAATTGTAGCAAAACCGCAAGCAATTGCGGCAACCCAATTCGACATAAATCAAAAGTTTTTAAAAGAAAGAAACAAATGCATTAATGACAAGCGAGGCAAGGACACTCATCGGATGTCTTGCGCTAGTTGGCCTCTGCTATGTCTAGACTCGGTCAGAAATGTGGGTGACTCCAGGTAAGCCCGCCATTGCACGAAAATAAGAAGAAAAACAAAGAAAACAAAGAGAAAACTCACCAAGATTTCCAAAGGTCCAAGAATGCAAAATGAGAAATGAAGGGCTCTCTCAGGTACTTATAGGGATTTCCAAAAACCCTAATTCCTCCAAGACTTCAAAATTTTCTTTTCGGTCCCCGGAAACTTTGACAGTCAATATCAGGGGCATAATGCAACATTTTCAAGATCAGTCAGCTACCTAGATTCACAATTTGTAGTTTCAACAAATTAACACTCACATTGCGACTTTTTGCTCAAATTTGTTGAGGGGGCATAAATACACCTACTATCGTGGAGGCAAGAAAAAAATAATCTTTGACACATTGGGACAAGTCACATTGCATCAAAGAGGGGCAAATATAGACACCCTAAAATGGATAGGCTTGCGGCTTTACATTAAAAATACTAATTTTCATCTATTAATTAATGATTTTTTAATCGTTAATTAATCATCTATTTTCCTCTAAATTCATTCCCCAAATCATCTAATCAAATTCTCAAAATTAATTAATATTAATTGATTAATTATCAATAATTAATTAATTCAATTCAATTTCCTATAGTTTAAATTGAAAGATGTAAACTTACTAATTAAATTCTTCCAATTAAATTAATTTAATTTCATTCAATAAAGCAATTCGAAATAAAAAATAATTAAATTATCTCACATGTTGAAAACTTTAATTACATAAATGAATTAAATATTTATTTATTTTCAAGGAGATAATCCTTAATTAGATCACATGGGTTACTCCACCCATCTCTCTAGTTCACATGGGTAACTCCACCCATCTCTCCAGTTCACATGGGTAACTCCACCCACCTCTTCAATTTTGAAAGGTAACTCACAATTTGCTCTTCAGTCAACCAAAATCTATCTCGTCTCTTCTGGTTGAAGAGGTGGAGTTTACTGATGGCTTCTCCAATTCCTTTTAATCTCAACCGTTCATCTCCCTATCTCTGGGATTGATCTCAACCGTTCATATCATCCTCCATTCCTATATAGTAAACCCTTCATAACCATTTGAAGGATTTGGGATTTCAAGCTCTCGTGCATCATTACTTTGTCAGTTTGGTTCTAGCATTCAAGCCATCTTGCGATCACACAACCATTCAATTATCAAATTCTTGACACTTCTCAAGTCATAGATGCTTCCCACACCAATACTGAGCATCAAAAACAACATTTTGGAAGGAGTAGAAAGAGAGATAATAGAAGCTTCAAGCACTTTGGGGTTTGCATTCATTTGTTTTCCTTTCTTTGCTTGTACATTTTATTGGTTACGTTTAAGTATTCATTATTAGTAGTTTTTGTATTGATTTCCCCATTGGAATCTGGTGCTACTAACCCTGGTCGTTGGAAAGCGAAGGAACCACAAATCATGAAAGAGGCATACAGAATCCTTGACAGATTTCACAATAAACTGGAAGGTTGGAAAGAGCTACGTTGAGTCAAGCAGGAAAAGTTCAACTTCTGAAATTGATTTTTCAAAACCTTCCAGTCTATGCTCTCAGTCTCTTCAAAATTGCTTAGAAGTATGTTGATTTTATAGAAAAATCCAGAAAATATTCCTTTGGTCTGGTGTTGAAGAGAAGAAAAGGTTTAGCCTTGTGGCTTGGGAGGTGGTTTGCAAACCAAGGAAGTTTGGAGGTCTTGGAATAAGAAGCATAAGAAATAATAACAAGGCCTTGTTTGCCAAACAGTGCTGGAGAAACTTTGAAGAGGAAAAGGAATGGAACTCTATTCTCAAGAGTAAATATCATCTTCACTCTTTAGAGGAAATGTTAAGGAATTCTGTGGACATCCAAAGGTCCTTCATCTAGAATAGTATCACTAAAGGCAAGAATCTGGTTAGAAAAGGGGTTAGATGGAAACTGGGAAACGGTAGGAAGATTAATTTGTGGAATGACAAATGGCTGAAGGAAATAGCCCTTAATGAGAATCAGTAATGAATGCTAGCTATTCTGGGCTGCAAAGATATAATTGGGGAAATGGTCTCTGATTATTGGATCAATGTGGATTGGATAGACTTGGGCTCTTTTGATGTTAATCTCAAAATTATCAATAAACAACTTAATCAATGGTTCTTGAGAGATAACGAGCAAGATTCTTTGATTTGGGGCCTTGAGGCAAATGATGATTTTTTTGTTTCATCTGCTTCTGCCCTTCTCCATATCCAGGAAGATCATCCCATCGTCTCTCAGGTATGGAACAATAAGCTTATTCCTAACATTAACATGTTTTTCTAGCTACTTGTTGAGAACAAAATTCTCATTATGGACAATCTTTGTAAAAGAGGATTTAACATGCCCAATAGATGTATCATGTGTTGTTCCAAAGCTGAGACTTTCAATCACTTGATGATTCACTATTCTTACACAAGTAAGGTGTGGGATTCTGTTTTCAAACAAATCAATCTGGAATGGGTGAAACCTCAAAAAAATTAGGATCTAGTTAAACAATGGTTGTGCCCCTTTTTTGGAAAAGAACTTAAAGATCTCTGGAATATCTTCCTTCCCCACTTTACCTAGAGAATTTGGAAGGAGAGAAATAATAGAGTTTTTAGATAAAAAATCACTTCCCACGAGAATGTTGCTAATCAGATCAGCAAAATCTTAATGGAAAATTTTAGAGGATCTCTCCCTAGAGACTCTCCTCTAAAGAATACTCAGGTCTTCATTGAAATTCTCAGCAGCAAAAATCAGGGGCAAAAAGATAAAGACTTAACTCAGAGGAAAAATACCATATGGACTGCTCCTCCGATTGGGTGGGTCAAAGGTAGCTTTGATGGTGCAGCAAAAGGGAATCTAGGAAGAGATGGTGTTCGTGGTTTAATTAGAGACTAGACTGGAAATTGTCTAGGAGTTGTTGCTGCTCCCCTGTGGATTCAGACTAGCCATGTTGCGGAAGCCAAGGTAGCTCTTCAAGTCATGACTCTGGCTAAAGAGTTGAAATATTCAAAACTGCGGTTGGAGGGAGATTCCCTAAATATAATAAATTGTATCAAAGGCAAGAATGAGGCCTCATGGACTATTACCCATATAATTGATAAAATCAAAACATTAATGCTAATGTTTCAGGAAACTTATATTTCCCATGTATATCGTGAAGGAAATAAGCCGGATGATGGCTTTGAAAATGTGGGGGGCCATAATGATGTCACACAATCATGGAAAGGGGAAGTGGATCTCAATATTGAGATCTTAAGTCTTATCAAGTACGATAAGCTTAATCAAAATGAAGGCATAATTAATACAAGAGTTAATGATGAACAAGACACTTAAGCGCAAGGGTAATGAAAGCATTCAGTTGAGGGAAGCAAAAATTATGAAGAACGTTACCTCACATGGATTGTGGGTATTTTCTAGCTTCTTGAAATAGAGAAACCAGAAGAGTCTGGTGTTTTTGCCCACCCGTATTCAAAAATCTCACTCTGCGAATATAGGAGGGGGTTTGAAAAGGGAGGAGCCACTGGATTGCACAAAATGGAAACAAAATAAAAAAGTCTAGAGAAGGATGAAGCACGGAGGGATTACTCAGTACATGGAAAAATTGCATGGATGGGATAAAGATGTTACCAACAAATTTGTGGATGGCTGGAAAAATGGCAAGGTGAATATGTGGGGTAAGTCTTTTATGCTTACGCTGAGCATAATTTCTAAGATTACGAGGTTGTCCATAGAAGGTATGAAATTCTATAGGAACAATAAGCATATGGGATCTCAAGCTTTTAATATTTTCCCTAAGTCCAAAGATGAAGAAGATCTCCTAAGCAAAGGGTCTGGAGATTATGTAGATATTAAGAAGATTAAGAGTCATTGGGATGATATTCTGACTGTCATGATAGAGTATTTTACACTAGATGGGCGCTAATAAAAAATCTACAATCTTCATTTTGTTTTAGTTAATCATTTTGGACATAACAAGAAAGTCTCTTTTCCTTTTTATCTGCTTAGTTCTCTGAACAACAACATAATGGAGCACAGGGAAAAGGCTAGCAATCTGGTGCTGCATGAAGGGTTAATAATGCTTATTGTAGACTATGCCAGGAACTACATTCTGGAACCCATTACTAAACGGGTTAAAGGGAATGTGAAGAATATCAAGCTGGAAATAAAAAAGGTGGATTCAAAGAAGAGGGTTAAGAGAAAGATTGAGGAAAATCTGGAAAAAGATGAGGATTCTGAAGACCAAACCCTATCCCCTCAGGGTAATGAAGAAGAGAATATACAGGATGAGAAAATGGAAGATGAGTCTGGGAATGAGAAGGAAGAACCTTGAAACAATGAGGAGGATTTTGTGAATGAGAAGGATGACTCTGTGAATGAGGAGGGGATTTCTGAGAATGAGGAAGAGGAGACTAGGGAAAATGAAGAAGAAAATGAAGAGGAGGAAAAAGAAGAAGATGAGAATGAGGGAAAAGACAAGGAGGAGATGGATGAACAACAAAATTTTAGGGCTGGGGATAGAAAAAAAATAGAGAAAGGAATATGGCTACCCTAATGTCGGGTTTGACATTGATGACAGAATTCCAAAGAGTAATGAGAAACATGGCGTAAATATGGAGGAGTGGATCGGCAAGGATATGAATGAAATGAAGCAACACTTGAAGGAGATAGAAGAAGCTATGGAGCCCTTCAAAACTAAGCTAGATAAGCTGGAAAAGGACCTTTTGAAGAAGGTAAAGAATAACAATGTGAATGAAGAGATTACGACCACAATTACTGCCCTGGTGGAGGAGAATCTAAAAGATATGAAAGATAAAATCATCCACAATGGGCATATGATAAGTATAATTCTAAAGCATAGGAATGAGGAAATAAAAGTCTTTGTGCTTAATCTTAAGGCATTGTATGCATATCTGGAGAGTAGCATGCTAGAGAATACCACTTTCACAATGGAAGATAAAGTTGGGAGTTCGGGCCCGGGAACCAGAACAAGAAGCAGAATTAAAAGGAAACTTCCAAAGATTCCTAAGAAGCTGAAAGCCCTCAAAGACTCCATTGACAAGATGGAAGATATGCAAAAAGAGGATGAGAAAGCATTTGAAATTATTAAGTAGTTTCTCTTTCTGTTTTGTGCCGGTAGTTTTCCTGGAAGTTGTGCTAGTAACTATTTTTTGGTTGCTTTTTGGGTCCTTTTTTTGGGTTTCTGGGGTTGAATAGGGTCCTTCTTATCGATGTTTAGTAGGCTTTCGATGTTTGTAAGGGTTGTGGTTATTTATATTTTTCTCTAATATGTAAATGGTTTCAGGTACCATTCAAAACCTGTATTTACCTTAATCAAAAACACTCAAAGAGGATCTTACTATAAAGTTATAGGAAAGATATTTTTTGTTTTATCCTTACATGCTCAGTGCAAATTTGGAGATAACTTGTAGAAGTCGAAGACCAAAGGGGCAATTTTAGATCTAAGAATCCATATAGGCAAGCGGTTGGAAACATACCAAAGAGAGGGGTGTTTATTAATTTGAGGGCCTCAATTATCATGTAGCAACATCAATAACAAATAGCCGACATTAATGTTGCAAAGACGCCATGAACACTATGACATCAAGAAATCAGCCAGAGAATGGAGATACCAATGTAAGAGTAGAAAGTGTTGAAACATAAAGCTTGCAATAACAGACAATGAAAGCTACAACCTAAATTGAAATGTAGAACTATATCTTTGCAGGGTGCGAAGTTCTTGAGGTACATGTTTGAGCAACAAATGAGTTTCAAAATATCCATGGATACCAAAAAATATGCAGTGACCTTCTTCAAAACCCTAGCTATTGGTGGGGGCATGAGCAGAAGATGTTTATTTTTGCAAATCATGGTGGCAGATTAGTGTTCTCAACCCTTGCTCTCAAGCTCCCATCAAAAGATGAAAAAGATGCAATGTTTTAGGGTGGGCTTTATGGCGCCCTCAAACATATTGCAATATGTTTTGAAATCCGTAGGCAATATCATTTTATGGCATTTGAATCCATATTAAATTACTTATTTTGGGATTAATGGGAAGTAGTACTAAGAGGGGAGGGGTGAATCAGTACCTCTAAAACTTTTAACTCTTTTCACCATTCATCATTAGCAATCATTCTTTACTGTATTACCGACCATTACTGTTGTTCTTTCTTATGCATGTAACATTAATTCATAATCTTTAATTGTTTGCAATATTCATAGAAACATTCATGAAAGTAATAAACACATAACAAAAGATATGATATCTTAGAAAACTCCTGTTAGGAAGTAAAATGTGCGGTGGGGATGGCACCCACAAAACTTCACTATCTGCAGAATGGAAGGGAGTCGATAAAGGCTTACAATTGATCAATTCTGATGATCTACCCTGTTAGGAGTATTAAAGTGGAGACCTATTAATATCTAATCTGTTAAGAGCTTTAGCAACATTGATTTAAGTGTGCACTTAGTTAAGAGATTTACAATAGGACTGTTAGGTCCACCTTTCTTGAAAGGATTTCTTAAATGTACTACACTTGTTAGAATGAGTACATATGATTGACCTGACTGTATGCAATCTACAATTGTTGATTACAGATCCATTAAAGCTCTCATAATAAGAATATCACCTTAAGTGAATGATTAATACCTTTCTCTATTCGTTGGTAGCCTATGTTCTTATTCTTGAAACTAATTTGATCTGTTTCTGTCCTTATGCATGAAATCTCTTGTCTGGTCTTTAGATGCTCTCTGTGGCTACAATCTTCATCGAAGAACAACATGTTCAAAATAGATTGAGCATCTATTTATACAAGTATTTGACCTATCTTAAAATCATACATTATAATGTTAACTCTTAGATCCAAGGTTTACAAGTTGACCTTGATCTTTAGTTTGGATGTTTTAAATCAGTAAAACTAATTAAAATAATAATAAATACATTGCTTCTTCTGCACATAATGGTTTTAAAAATAAATCAAGAAGTTATATATACAACTTTAGTGATTTATCTGACGTGGAAAGTCAGATCCACTTTTTGCGGGATGTAACTGATTATTGGTTCTTGGTCGTCGGGTTGAACTGAAAGTCTACCGGTGTTCCTTTGTTGAACTAATCATTGGATTCCCTTCATCTGTCGGGTTCCTCTCTTTTCTGTTCTGTTGGGTTGCACTATTGTTAATTGTCGAGTTCCTTTATCCTTTTTGTCATTGGGTAACACTGAATAGTGTTTGTTAGGATGCTATTGAACTTGGCAGTATCGGTTAACCTTGGTGTCAGGTAGTGTTGTGTCATGTTTGTCGGTGTAGTGAAAATCGATGGTGTAGATCATGTTTTTCCTTGTGTATACTAATGGAAAAATATAATGCCTTCAACTTAACTTAATGATATAATGGTATATTTCTTCAATATATGATCATATCGTTAAATTAAATAATTTTTGCATTTTGATTATTGCATTTCTAGAAATCTTTGTAATTTAATAATCATTAGTTGATGTAGTTTATAAATCAATTAATGATTATTAAAATCTTTAGGAGGAATCAATAATAATGTAAAAGTGGAGAGGTAAGGGTGTTTTTAACAGCTTAAGGAATTCTTCTTGGAGGTTGTAACCATTTGGAGACATAAGGAGAACATTTAGGAGTTTTGGAGCAAATTTAGGAGATGTTGGAGGGTTTTAAGAAAGGTTTTTGAAGTAAGACCTATTCATAGGTTTTGAAGATGCTTTATGAGCTGGTTGATCTTTCTTAGGCTTGTTTTAAGGGCATTTAAGGTTCCTTTATAGTTTTGAGGACTTTTTCTAGCTAGTTTCCCTTCTTTCTTGGCTTTTAGACCCCTTTTGGGGGGTCTTTTTTCTAACATCCGACCCTTGGTAGTTGAGAAGTTTGTACTTAGTAGATTGAGTGTCTCTTGGGAGACTTAGTTCTTATTATGCAGAAATAAGGTTTTGTGACATCTCTTTGGTCTTTAGCATATCTTTATTGCAGGAATTTATAACTCAATTTTGGAAGATCAAGTATATGTAACAACATTTGAATTTGTGTTATCTGAGTCTTCTTTTTGAGCCTTGTTTTCTTTCTGTATTTCTGTGTGTATCCCAGGTGATTTGATAAGGATAACTAGTGAATTTTTCACCATTCCATGTTATTTTGTCTCACCTAGTACCTATTTGCAGAAAAAGTATGTTTGCTTGCAGGTTGTAATTCATGTCTTTAAGTGTGAAACTGATAAGTGAGGGACCCCTTTTCCTCCTTGGTTAGGTTCATGTTCAGACTTTGTTGCAAAGTATTTATGCAAGCCTATACAAAAAATATGTGTTTTTTGTGTTCATTCAGATAGTATAGAAGCATTTTTCAGTTAATTGTAGTTGTGTATTCATATCATTTTGGTGTATCATGTGGTTCACAATAGTTTATTTTTAGTCTTAGGTTCATTTCAGTAATCTCTTCCTCTTTTCCTTATCAAGTTTAGTTAAGTTCTAAGAGCTATCAGTGATCATCAAATAGGAACTGACCTAGAATCCAGAGATTCATTCCAGTTATAGGAAAATCCCACCACCTAGGAATGATTCCACGTTGACCAAGATTCCAAGTTGTAAGTTACAAGCTTAAGGGTGCAAATTTCAAGTCTTAATAGTAAATAATAAAGATCACTTAGTTAAAATTTGGAAGAAGTAACTAATTAAATAAAAAATATTTCATTAATATTTAGAGATAAAATAAATAATCAGATAATTACAATTATTTAATTATCGAGAATGGAGGGAAATGTTAATTTTTGAATTAGAGGAAAGACGTAAATGATTTAAATAATAAAAATTATTTAATTATTTAGGATGAATATTAGTAAAAATATTGCTCCCAAGTAGTGGGACAATTGTAGTTGTCTACAATGGGAATAAATTCATTTGATTTTTATTTGAGTTGTTGTTGAGGAGTTTGTTGGAATTTAATGCTCCAACAACTAAGAGATACAATAGGAATTTAAAAGATTTTTTTAGATCTGTTTGACTTAGCTATCAAGAGTCTCAAGTTAATTACCAATTAGTTCTAGTTAGTTGTCAATCATATCTAGTTTTCTAGCATTTCTATTAGGATAATTATACTATGTGGGTATATGCACCAAGATGGGGGACCAAAAAGGTGCCAAATACCTTTTTGGCCCCCATTCGTGCATAGGGCATATGCCCTAGAGGGTGCACACCCTATAGCCCGCGCCGCCCTATGGTTTCGGCAATTTAAACCATAGGGTGTGCGCCCTAAAATTTTGTATAAAATGTTTGGGCAGCCACTTTTGTGGCTTATTTTCCTTTCCCAAACTTGCGGCTTGTTGTTTTTCTCTTCATAACAGCGCATATGCGATTCATTCTGAGGTTTTCTCCATCAAACTGAAGCAAAAATGGCTCCAAGACATCATCAAGGTCAAATTGAAAGAAGAGGTAAGTGATTCTACAACCATGTATGCTAGTTGTATTAAAATTTAGGTTTAATTTTTAGTTTTTATTCAAATTTGATTGTCAAAGTCTCTTGTCTTAAATTTTATGTTTAATTAGACTTTTAAAATAGATTTTCTTTTAATTTCTAGGAAGGAATCATCTCCCTACTGAAAACCTCAACCAAACCCTCCATCTTCTCCTCATGAACAAATGGATGCTAAAAATAACCAAGAAAATGAACCCCAGCAACCCTCACAAATTGAAAAACCTCCTCTTGGAACACATGAAAAATTGATAAACCAAATAGAAAGAGGGAAAATAGAAATAGAATCTTTAATTAGGAGGTTAAAATATTCTATTGGTACAAATCCTAGAAGGGAAACACTTTCAAAATCATTAGAATTGATCTTGACCCACGTAGGTTCAGTTAGTGGGCGACTAAATTTATGGCATGACAAAAGAGAAGAACAAAAACAATATTATGCAAATAAATTATCATATGAGGACATAAAAAAAAAATCAAAAAAGCCGACATTTGTAAACTCTTTAAAAAGCCAGGGGAAATTGAAACTCTTAAACCCACAACAAGGAGGATCCCAATTTATTGGTGCTTGAATAAAGATATAAAAATAAATTTTTGGGACAGATAGTGGATGGTCTTTGATTCCCCTCCTTGTAACAATCATGAGGTTCCTATCTATTTCCTGAGGAAACTCTATTGTGAGTTTGTCCTGAAGGAAGTGCCAAATTATTTTGACTTTCTAGAGTCTCAGGGTAGAGGTGGGGGGTCATCATTTGATAGACCTATGGCATGTCATGAATCTAATGCACCTAGGTTTCCCACTGGCAAGCCACAGGTGGATCATGCTAGTATTCCTTCCAATGTGAAGGAACACATGGAGGTGGACACACTAGGCACGATTAGTGCTCTGACACAGACTCTCATTCAGTGTGCCACTCCTCTAGTTGAGGGTGACCATGGTCAGTCTGCGAGGGGTCATTTTTGTCATTCTTGTGGATCCCTGTGCATATTTGGTACTGTCAAGAAAGAGGAAGAGGGTGATGGACTAATGACTGATGATTTTCTCAATGCAACATTTGGCATTGATACACAGGTAAATATTTGCAAGTTCATTAAATTTATTTGATCATATTTCATTTTTAAATGAATGAATTTAATTAAATTA
>MU224907.1:2086340-2100040 GCA_018584345.1 Thuja plicata
CAAAACATAACTCAGACTTTTCTTAGAAGGGATCCTCTTCTTTGTTTGCTTTATATCACTTGTTTTAGTTACAAAACCTAGACTGCACTATGTCTCAAACACCTCATGGAGGACCTTACACAAGGTCAACCTAATGAGTCATATATCAACTATTTCCCCGCTTGGGAAACATAGCAAGAGAACAATCCCTTCATGAACACCAATTCTGCTCTATTCATTGAACAGCCCTGTGGGGCAGCTTTTTTTCAAGATATCACAAAAGAAGAACTTGAAGATGTGGAACAAGATGCTTACTCCATAAAAGTAATTGATGTTGTTGTAGAGAGGAACCCTGAACATTACTTGGCCATGCTATTAAAGAAGGGAGTCAAACTCCCCGCTGAATTCAGTGTATCAACTATATGGCCTGAAAACCCTCTAGCAGGTCAGAATACTACTCAGCTTCCTCATATACTACTTGTCATGTCTCCAATCTTTCCACCCTTGGTTTTACCCACATTGACACAGACTATATCCAATCAAACTAATGACTCGACCCAGGCCAATACATCATCTACTCAAGGCATGACAGGCTCGCAACTAAGTGCACCCATGGTCACTAGTATGCTTCCACCTTTGGTCCCATGGCCAACACAATCAAGCTCTCATGCTATGCCTTCCATCCCACCAAACACCAACTGTCCTAAAACTATGCCACTGCTGCCATCAATTCACGCTAGTCTTGGGATCAACACATCATGCCCACAGCAATCCATCTCTGAAGGAATGACTTACAGTCAAGGCCCGCCCAAAGCTACATCTATGCCCATTCCAACACCAATCCAACCTCTGCAACAGCAACCCCAGCTTCAGTTGCCTCAGTTCCAACCTCCGCAACAACAACCCCAGCTTCAGTTGCCTCAGTTCCAACCTCCGCAACAACAACCCCAGCTTCAGTTGCCTCAAATTCAACCTCAGAAACAGCCACCCCAGTTTCAAACCCAACCTCAACAGCAGCAATATCTACCCCAGCATTATCAACCCCAGTTTCAGTCACAACAACAAACACATCATAACCCACCATGGACTACTCCTGTCCCTCCAGTTACAAATCACTCGGTGGGGAATCAATATCAAGTCCCTAGGATGAAATCCTATGTTCCTACTCAAGGGACACAGAGGCGCAGCCTCATACCCACCACGGCACATAGGAATGTCCACACACATCAGCCTCAATATCAAACGAACATGCTAATGCAACAAATGCAAACCCTTCAAACCCAAATGATGGATATGCAAAATCAGGGGCAAACTAAATCCTATACTGCAGAGGACTTATACCCATTCCCCTTTGACCATTCTCTTCAAATGTCTCATTCCCAAACCACTTCTCGGTGCCAAAATTTGACAAGTATAGGGGCAGTACCAACCCTATTGAGCATATTCGAGAGTTCTTTGCTAGTTGCGTCGAAGTCGCTCATGATGAGACATATCTAATGCGACTGTTCCCACAAATTTTAGTCGGACCAGCAATGGAATGGTTCTCACATCTACCTCATGGCATTCAGTCTTGGGGAGAGTTGTCTAAAAAGTTCATAGCTCACTTTCATCATAACATCGAGCGCAAGGTCAGCATCAAGGACCTTTGTGACATTAAACAGAAAGATGGAGAGTCTTTTGTGAAATTCCTACAAAGATGGAGGAACACGACAAACCGTATAACATATGATGTGCCCGAACAAGACTTAATAGTCATGTTTGTTGACAATCTGATCCCAGACATGTCATTCACAACATAGTTACAATTAGCTCTGAACTTCACACAACTCATCGAAAGAGGAGTTCGTTGTGAGCAGAACTTGGTCAAACGAGGAATCCTTGCAGATCCTACACAAACGAACACAAATAAAAATGCAACAGAAAAAGCTAAGTGGTGGAACAAGAACAAAAATGTCACTAGTGATGGTGTCATTGATGTAAAGACAGTCAACTATGCACAACCCAAGGTGTCACTGCAAGGCGCACCTGTGGCAAACCAAAACCCCACAGGGCCCACTCAACAAGCATACACCCAAAACTAACCTCACCTTGTACAAGGAGCCGCTGTGTCAAACAGTCAACAACAGAATCAATGCAAACCACGGTTTCAATTCTAGCAACGAGATTTCACACCCTTAGGAGAGCTGATAGAATCAACTTTACGCAAGTTGATACAATCAAACACTATCACTCTCCTAGAAATCAGGGACTTTGAAAATGATGAGAATAAACCAAGGTGGTATAATGACAAAGATTTTTGTGAGTTTCATCAGGTCAAGGGGCACAAAACAACCAACTGCTACTCAAACCAAAGGTACAACTGATCACAACATTTTCAATGATACCTTCCGTGATCACAACAAGGGAAAAGCCTCTGGGTCTGGTGGACAAACCAATAAATTTAACTATACATATGCCAATAGTGATAATGTCATAAATTGCCTAAATCCTTCATATAACCATGTGGCCACAATCACTATCAGGGACCAAGGTAACAATTGTGCTATAACTACGCGTCATGCTAGAGTCATCTTGCAAGGAGTACCATCCTCAGCTACTACATCAGCCAATCCTATAGCAAACTCAGATCCACAAACAAGCATAGTGGACCAACTAAAGTGCACACCTGCCCAGATCTCTATGTTTGACCTCTTGCGCATATCTCTGCAGCATAAACTGGCACTTCATGACCAAGCACTTCAAAATGCAGCTGTCCCAAGGGACATAACACCCAAAAGCTTCCAAATGATGGTCAACCATATAGCAGCTAACAAACATGCCACATTCATAGACCGTGATGTGTCACTGCATAAACCCCTGCATAATGATCCTCTACACTTACTTGTCTAGATCCACAAAAGTATTGTCCGTAGGGTCCTTGTTGATGGTGGAGCTGGGTTAAACATTTGTACTCTAAAGTTAATCAAGCAACTGGGTTATTTAGAATCAAGCATTGATGTCACAAGGAGGATAAATATCAGAGCCTATGATGAAAAGGAAAGGTCCTCTAAAGCTATTATCATTCTACCTGTTAGCATTGGACCTGTGGTCAAAAACACTCCCTTCCAAATCTTAGATCTTAAAGTGGGATACAACATGTTACTAGGGAGACCTTGGATACATGAAATGCAAGTTGTACCATCAACATACCATCATTGCATCAAGTTCCCTCACTAGGAAGAGGAGATCATCATAGAGGGAGATCCCAACCCCTTCCAATATTGCAATACGGTCCAAATCAGCACCGATAACCAGGTACCATCAAACTAAGATGCAAGCATCCCGTCCTCTTTAGGTTCGAATCCCAAAGATGTTACACGGGCAGCAGGAAAGATAGTATTTAACCAGGACACAAGTATCTCCTCCCCTTCAAATTCAAATCTTAAAGATGTCACAGAGAAAGCAGGAAAGATATCCATCACAGACAAGGGATGTGGTGAATACAGATATGAAGAGGCTTTTACCATCACGTACATGCCTCAAAGCCCAAGAACTCGTGGTATGCCACAACCTGTTATTGCAATAGAAACTCCATAGCCGGTTCTATTTAGATGTCCACCCACAACCTTTGTCCGATGGGGAGACATAGCGAAAGAGAATCCTTTTGAGTAAGACATCAATACATGGTTATACCAAGACTCCCCTACAACAATCCGACCACCATTACCCTTGTCAAACTATGGTAATGTATACACAATGATAAAAAGATTTGGGTACGATGGAACAATCGGGCTAGGGGCAAGACAAGTAATATATGAATTGCCTCTACCACCAACCCAAAGAAACACAAGAGGTTTGGGCTATGGACAACAAAGCACTAGTCTAGTGATCCAAGACATTCAAGTCAATCAAGAGCAAGTGGCAGAGATGCACCGGGGGCACAACACTGAGCATGTCCTAATAAGCAACATATTAGCGCAGTTGTTGCCCGCCGAAGAGGGAACCACACAATCCCAAATAAACCTACACATAGCAATCGACGATAACCAAGGAAGTGAGACATCGGACGAACATTCCATTGAGACAGATTCCCATGAGTATGAGTGGAGATCCCTCCACGACTCTAAACCTTCAATCCCATACTTTTCCCCTCAGGCTAACATTATCATAAACCTAGCAGACCTGTTTGAACAACTGACCATAACCGAACAACCTTGTATAGACAAACATGTCATTTATCAAACCTCAAGTGGTGCATCCTCATCACAGTCCAATTTTGTAGGCACCATATCAGCAGTCCCATTCAGTTAACCAAAACCAAATAGTAGTGAAAGTGTCTGTCTTGTACACCCTGAGCTTATAGAGTGGGATCAACAAGGGCCACCTGATCTAGATGTCTTCGAGAATGATGAGGTGATAGCTCATTTCATGGGACTAAGGGAAGGCATTCCGTCAGGAGATCACAAGGTAGGATTCTCCATCAACCTAAACAAAGCAACATATTTTGGGGAGGAAGCTCCTCTTTCCAGTCCACAAAAGAAAAAAGAACAAAAGAGTAAAAAGATAAAAGAAGACGTATCTTCTAGTGAAAACCTCACTAAGGCGCTAGAAGATGGAAAGAGAGAACTCCTCCCCTTAACAAAGGATAAATCAACAATGTTAGCCGAAGAGATAGAGGAAATCAACTTGGGGGATGATAAAAACCCAAAGAACATCTACTTGGCGAAATCTCTCACCCCTGAGGAGAGAGAATAGTTCATCAACTTCTTCAAGGCAAGAATGATCAATTTTGCATGGTCTTACTCAGACATGCCATGTTTAGATCCAAAGTTGGTGCTACACCATCTCCCACTGCTACCAAATGCCAAACCTGTTAAACAAAAGCTAAGAAAGATGCATCCTTATGTCGCATTACTAGTCAAAGCAAAACTGAAAAAGCTCCTGGATGCTAAATTCATCAGACCTATACCATAGGCGGACTGGATATCTAATCTGGTACCAGTTACAAAGCACAGTGGTCAAATACAGATTTGCACAGACTTCCAGGATCTCAATATAGCATGTCCCAAAGATGACTTTCCTTTACCAAACATAGATATGATAGTGGACTTAACTGTAGGGCATGAAATGTTGTCACTTATGGATAGCTTCTCAAGTTACAACCAAATAAGGATAGCGCCAGAGGACCAACACAAAATAGCTTTCACATATCCTTGGGGAACATATTGTTGGAATGTCATGCCATTTGGTCTAAAGAATGTTGGAGCAACATATCAGAGGGCAATGCCAACCATATTTCATGATCTCATCCAAAAGACAATGGAAGACTATGTGGATGACATACTAGCCAAATCAATACTCTGAAAGGATCATCTATAGGTTTTGGGACCCATCTTTGATAGAATGCAAGAATTCAAAGTCCGACTAAATCCAAAAAAGTGTGCATTCGGTGTCACAACGGGAAAATTACTAGGGTTCATAGTATCACATAGAGGAATTGAAGTGGATCCAGCAAAGGTCAAAGCAATATTGGACATGCCTCCACCATCAAACCTAAGACAACTATGAGGGTTACAAGGAAGGCTCCAATCGATCAGATGTTTCATAGCTCAACTGGCGGACAAGTGCCACCCATTCCAACATCTATTGCATAAAGACATCAAGTTCATATGGACAGAGCAATGTGAACAGGCATTTCAGATATTCAAAGACTACCTTCTAAAGTCTCCTATATTGGTACCACTAGTACAAGGTAGACCATTGCTTCTATATATCTTAGCGACTGAATCAACATTAGGTGTCCTCTTGGCACAACATGATGATGCAGGAAAAGAGAGAGTCATTTACTATCTAAGTAGGACTTTGGTTGGATATGAGCTAAACTATACGCCCATTGAGAAGTCATGCCTGGCAGTTATTTTCTCTTCCCAGAAGTTAAGACACTATATGTTGAGTCACCAAACAAAATTGGTTGCACATATTGATCCCCTCAAGTACCTCCTGAGCAAAGCAGCGCTCACTGGACGACTGGCCAAGTGGGTAATGATCTTAAGCGAGTTTGACATTGAGTATGTAGATAGAAAGGCCATCAAAGGACAAGTAATCATAGATCAACTAGCAGAGGCACCGATTCAAGACCACCAGCCTATTATCTCTGACTTTCCTGATGAATCCATCATGACATTACAACCGGTGATCGAGGTATGGAAGCTTTATTTTGATGGATCATGTACAAACCATGGTGCGGGGGCAGGGGTAGTCCTTATCACTCCAGATCATGATACAATTCCAAAATATTTTAGACTTAACTTCCAATGCACCAACAATATAGCAGAATATGAAGCGTTGGTCATCGGTCTAAAGATAGCCATTCAATGGAGAATCAAGAATCTGAAAGTCTTTGGTGATTTGCAGTTGGTCATTAGCCAAGTTAACAATGATTACATGACCAAAGATGAGAATCTCATACCTTACAGAGCATAGATGGAATGACTGCGCACCAAGTTTCATTACATTCTCTTCGAGAAAGTCCCAAGAGCACATAACAAAGCGGCAGATGCAATGGAAACCATAGCATCACTGATTGATATGCCAGGTAACGATACCAAATTCTAGTTTCTATTGGAGCAACTCTTAGTGCCATCACATCAGGCATCTATCACAGAATTAGTGTGTGTCCTTGTTGGTCCTGAGTTCCCATGGTACCAAGATGTCTATACCTATCTCCAAAACAATGTCTTACCTCCAAACCTATCTAGGAACCAGAGAAAAGCCCTCATCCGCCAAGCCTCTAGGTATACAATCCTCTGAACTACTCTATATAGATGAAGTCTCGATGGAACATTACTATGATGTCTCACTTCCATAGAATCCCAGAAAGCTTTGTACGAGGTACATGAAGGAATATGTGGAACCCACAGAGGTGGCAACAACTTAGCTAAGAAAATAATCCACATGGGATACTATTGGCCCACAATAGAGACAGGTGCACACAGGCATGTTCAAAGGTGTAGATAGTGTCAAGTTCATGGAGACCTCATCCATGCACTGGCCCTGGAACTAAATCCCATTACATCATTGTTACCATTTTCAATGTGGGGATTTGACCTAGTGGGAAAAATAACACCTTCTTCAGCAAACGGGCACAAGTACATCATAGCAACAATAGAGTACTTCACCAAGTGGGTGGAAGCAATTCCCCTCACTTACATCACTAGAAAACAGATAGCAATGTTCATACTTAATCACATCATCTATCGATACGGGATCCCCCAAACAATCCTGATAGATCATGGTACCCCTTTCCAGAACAAGGATGTTGAAGACCTATGTGAACAATTCCGCATCAAACAAGGGTTCTCCTTATTTTAATACCCTCAAGGGAATGGACAAGCCGAAGCTACAAATAAAACAATCTTGAAGATTCTGAAGAAAACAATAATTGAATCAGGGCGAGACTGGCATCTACAGCTTAGTCCCGGATTATGGGCATACAGAACTAGTGTGAGAACACCAACAAGAGAAACTCCTTTCTCCCTAGTCTATGGAACAGAGGCGGTATTACCCCTCGAAGTGGAAATCCCATCCCTGAGGATATCATTGAAGAACCTGGTTTCAGACGAAGACTATAGAGTAGCAAGGCTTAGTGAGCTAGAATTACTAGATGAAAGAAGGCAACATGCCTTCGACCACTTACAAGGCTATTAGAATCACCTTAGTAGGAACTATCATAAGAAGGTGAAGCTAAGAAAATTTGAGGTAGGAGACCTTGTCCTCATGGAAAATTAGAAGAATCAAGCAGAGCGAGTCAAACCTGGTAAGTTCGAGCCTAACTGGCTAGGACCATTTGTTATTGTCAACTCTACTCAGAGTGGGGCATTCATACTAGCAACACCAGAAGGAAATCAGCTCCCCAGCTACATCAACAGCATGCACCTAAAGAGGTTCTACCCTTAAAGGTCTCTATGGTTAAGGCATTTATCTACATATCTGAAAAATACCAAAAAAAATCAAAAAATACAAAAGTTACCTTGGTGAAAACCTTGCAATCAGGCGCCTTGACAACAATACAAAAAAAAAAGTAAAAAAGTAAAGAAAAAACAAAACCGCTCTCTTAGTGAAAACCTGACAATCAGGCGCTATTGAGTAGGTACCTTGGTGAAAACCTGGCAAACAAACGTCAAGTGTTCAAATCCAGCTTCACCATCAATGAGCTCCAAAAGCTTGAGCACACTTCAAAATGCAAGACTGCCTATCCCAACCAATATCCAGAAGCGCAAACCCCTCTGAGCACCAGGCACTTACCCATGGTTAATACTAGTCCACCAGACTAGAGGGCGATTCCAAAATTTATAAAAAAGTAGAAAACTCATCAAAAAAATCCTAAAAAGATCAAAAATCAAAGAGAAAATCAATCTTCACCAAAAACAGTCAAAAAAATTGCAAAATCCCAAAGCAATAAAACCAATTCGGTTATCAAGAGAGCAAACGACAATTGTGCCTAGTCAATCAATGTCACAATCATGAGCTTTGCGAATCAGCATTGGGCTCATCTGACATAGATTTATCAATCTATCAATTCAATCAACAAGCAACAGGCGATCAAGCCAAACTATCAATTGTCACAATCATGAGCTTTGCGAACAAGCATTGGGCACATCTGACACAACTTGATCAGCTGCCAACATGATCAGAGCAATAAAAACTATCAATTATCACAATCATGAGCTTTGCAAACAAGCATTGGGCACATCTGACACAGCTTGATCAGATGCCAACATGATCAAAGCAATCAAATCTATCAATCAAAATTGTCACAATCATGAGCTTTGTCAACACACATTTGGCCCATCTGACACAGCTTAATCAGCTGCCAACACAATCAAAGAAATCAAGTCAATCAAGCCTATCCAAAGAGTTGAACCAATCATGAGAATCCAACTGCATCGAGGAACCACACAAAAATGTTGACTAGGTCAGTCAAGTCAGTCAGATGTCAGTCTATATTTCAGGGTTATGTTCTTACGCTACTCCAAGATCCACCATGTGAGGAGAGTAGCTATGATAGATCATGACTTATTTTCTTTGATTGTTGTCTGTTGAATGTTCACTTTGATTTTAGGGCCATGATGATTTAGGATAAATGCGGTAGGCACTGTCACTTATCTGGCAGTCGCGCAGTTCCACGATCTGAGCTTAAACCTGAGAAAGAATTAGACATTCCTTCTCTGTTATTTTGCTTGTTTTCTTTATAGAATCAAGAGCTCGCAGCAATATTCAGATGGAATCTGAGTTGCTTTGGAGTTCTATCTTGGTTTCTATGGTTTTTCCCTTTATGTTGCAAACAAGAGCTCATGATGCTATCCAGATGGACTCTAGGGGCGTAGGAGTTCTATCTTGTTGCTTGGCTTTCCCTTTCAGAAATCAAGAGCTCACAGTGTTATCTAGATGGACTCTGGGTACATAGGAGTTTTATCTTGGTTTCTTTGTTTTAGATTAACTCAGAGGACAAGCGGTATCCAGATGGTCAATATCTGGGTGCTCTTGGCTCTCTTTCTTTTCAAACGGGGAACATAGTTGAATCCAGATGGTCAATATTTGGGTGCACTATGGGTCTCTTTCTATTCAATCTCTCTACTCCTTCCGCTATCAAGAGGTCATGGCGGTATCCAGATGGTATGTGATCTGGATCATTCGACGCTCCTCCAGAATATCAGAAAATACAAAAAAGATGCAATGATGACAATTATTGGATATTGGGGCAGCGACTTGAGACATTCATCCTTTCTATCATATCAAATCTACCCAAAAAAGGCAAAAAATAAATCTTTTCTATCATTACATTCTATTAGACCAATCTTAGAGCACATCTATCCAAACTAACTTCTTTCTAACTAACACATGCATTACTCAGATATTTTGTGCATAGTAGATTACATTCATTCATTTAAGTGCACCAAAAAAGTATAAAAACATGGTAGTTGCACACATGATAAAGCATAAAAACAAATGCATCCATAAGAATCTCATATAAACATGCATCTCATTTACACCATCCTGCATGACATTTTAGTATCATAGGAAAATTAAATCATCCATATACGAGTCTGCATAGTAGAAACACATTGAATATACATCGCATCATCTAAACCACCAAATCATGAAAAATCATACATATAAACAAAGTAAACCATTGCACATCATATCAAAACATAGCTGCATCTCATGTAAATCAAAATATCTGAGTACAAATGAAAGGTCGCAAGTCTAAACATAGAAGGTAATCAACATGTATATCAATATATATATCAGTGTATCGAGATACAAAAAATGGTAATACTCAGAGTATACAATGGATCACTGCAAAAATGGTATAGGGAACATGTCAACAAGAGCTACCCCCACCCTCGCCAGGAGGAGCACAAGGGGGAGGCATATCTAAATATGTCCTATGAGAGGACTCAGGAGCTCAAACACCACTGCTCTGCGACCACTGAGCCCTACTAGATCTCTGCGATGCTGTATAGCTAGGCACTCTCTACGCAACTAGAATTGCGCCCTCATAGTGTCGTCTCCAGTAATCTATCTCCCGTTGAGCCTCACGCCCGAATCTATAATATCTATCCCGAATATCCCTATGGAAAACATCTTGCACGCTATCAATAAAACAGCGGACCTTGGCCTGAGCTTGTCGCTCTCTAGACTCAGCAGCTGTCACACGGGCCTCCAAAATGGTCGCACGGGCATCAGATAAGGTGAGTCAGGCCTGTAAATCCTGAACCTGCTGGGACAGTCTCTCAACCTCTAAGGGATCATCATCTATATCGCCCATCGCCACATCCATGTCACCCTCCTCTGCCCTGTCCCCTAGTCCCTCTCCTCCTCTCCGTCTCAAAACCATGGAATCATCCCCACTCTCTGAGCTCTCCCCAGTGCTACTCCTGCTATTGCCACTCTCCCCCAAGGAACCGGTCTCAACACTCTGCTCATCAAGAGCCTCCACATCTATATATGCAAGCTCCACATCCACATCCACATCCTCAATGATAACCCGATCCTCATGTCGGGGAGCCAAAACTGCTGCCATACACCTATGAACTCTGCGCACCAACTGGGGTGCCTCCTCCTCCTCCAAAATAGCGCCTAAACCAACCCTAGGAGCACCAGAACAGCCCCCGCTCCTACCACCACCAACCCTAATCCCACCACTAGCACCCCCAAGACCAAGATCATNNCCATCATCTCCTCTACCCCATCCTCCATCCCTCCCACCTCCATCCCTCCCACCATCTCTCCCTCCTCTCCCCCTGCCACCACCTCTCCCTCCATCATGACGTCCCCTACCGCACTGTACCCGACGGGCCCTCCTCATAATAGTCCTAGGAACAGGATGCGAGACATCTGTCAAAGAAATAGGTCGATGCTACAACCAGTATGCATCAAACTGTGGAGTAGTGCCTGCAAAAAGACAAAATTCAACTATCAATACCAGAGCAGATCAAGATATATAGTACCATAACAATATATGAGCAAGAATAACAAAGCAGCAAGGAAGTACATAGGAATATTAGAATACAAAACAAACTTGGGTCCATAGTGGCAGAGCGCCAGGTCCATGCAACGGGAAGCAACCCCAAGAACTCAATGCGAGCAGCATCCAGTGACACTACAACACCCCATACACGAGCATCCCTGGACCTCCAAGAAAAATAGGCATATGAATCTGACACATCTTGTTATCTCCAAACTGACGTAACACCCTGTCGGTGTTATGAAAATTGATCATATATACATGATCACTCACACGGCCAATCAAGTACCTCTGTTGTTGGCAAAAGGGGAGATGGATGTCCTCTCCATTCCAAATAGGACAATCTTTGTAAGGTCTCCAGA
This sequence comes from Thuja plicata, assembly GCA_018584345.1. Taxonomy (NCBI): domain Eukaryota; kingdom Viridiplantae; phylum Streptophyta; class Pinopsida; order Cupressales; family Cupressaceae; genus Thuja; species Thuja plicata. Next base: position 2,098,191 of record MU224907.1, read on the forward strand.
TAAAGTATGGAATCATATCTAGCTGTTGTTGCCAATATGAAAGATGACCCATATGGGTTTGAACAATCGCACCATCATACATATACACATATGACCTATCAGTCGGGAGAGCACGGGCACCAATAGGACGACAGACAGCTATATGCTCCCATTCCTAAATCTGTAATAAAGTAGCACCACAACCAAGTGACTTACCATCAAGGTAAGCCACATACAACATATGGAAATGCATGTGGGCCAACATGCATGGGCCCCAAGCAAAGATGGTATGGTCTCGGACCATACTCTGTAGGACACTACCAAACCCAACAGAAAAACCATGCTGACATCGATCGGGGCATAGGATCCCATAAATTAGACTACCCAGCAGCGTAGATAGTCTATCAAGGCCTAATCTGAATCTTGACCAAGGAATGTCATAACCTCCTGCAAGCCTGAGCTGATCTCAGGGTAGTCCAGAGAGCTCAGTCAAAGAAGTAATACCAGTGCGTGTGGAATACTCCACCAGCTCGCCCTAGATAGGGAGTTGGAGGATGCGATACACATCCTCCAAAGTCACGGTGCACTCCCTAGTGGGCAACTAGAAAGTGCACGTCTCAGAGTGCCAACGCTCTACAAGAGCGGAGATCAGACCCCTGTTGGTCGTGATCTCAGGCATGTAACAAATCCAATACAATCCCAGATCACGAAGTACTGACCTCTCATCCTTAGTCAGCTAGAATCTATATATAAGTCTCGCAAGTCTAGACTTCTGACAGCGCAAGATACGCCCAGTGAATTGCACATAGAGTAAAAAACAAAAAATTATCAGTTTCAGTCATCGAGGAAAGTAACAGAAGCTAGAAAAAAGAAGATAACTGACAAAAACATCAGCAGACAGTGTTAAAAAATTGATTGCGGCACCTAAACTACAAGTGCGGCAGACAAACTACAATTGCGGAATTTTATACATACAAATGCGGCATAAAACCGGCAATTGCGGCAAAACCGCAATCGATTGCGGCAATCAAGTAAATTTTTTTAAAAAGTACAAATTTTAAAAGCTAAAAATAATGTAATTAATGACACCCAAAAGGAGGAAACTCACCAGGCGTCTAGAGCTAGGAGGTTTGCGGTACGAATGGACTCGATCAGAGATGTGCACAACACCAGGAAGCCCCGCCATCGCTTGAAAACAAGAGGAAATAAAGCAGAAATCAAAAAGAAAAACTCACCAATGATCTAGAGCTCACAATCGCAAAGTGACAAATGAACAGCTCTCTTAGCTACTTATAGGGGTTTCGAAAAACCCTAATTTCACCCAGGAGCTCCGAAATTTCTTCTCGGTCCCCGAAAACTTCAACGGTCAGTTATAGGGGCATTTTAAAGTATTTTTCAGATCCATCAGCTACCCAGTTCTGAAATTTGCAATTTCAACAAATTAACGCTCGTCTCGTAACTTTTCACTCAAATTTGTTGAGGGGGCATAAATACACCTACTAAATGCTGGGGCAAAAGTAAAGAATCTTTGAAACATTGCGACAAGTCACATCGCATCAAAGAGGGGCAAATGTAGACACCCTAAAATGGACAGGCTTGCGACTTTACATTAAAAACACTAATTTTCATCTATTAATTAATGGTTTTTTAATCATTAATTATTCATCTATTTTCTTCTAAATTTATTCCCTGAATCATCGAATCCAATTCCAAAAATTAATTAAATAATTAATTTTATATAATTAATTAGCTTTAATTGATTAATTATCATTAATTAATTAATTAAACTCAATTTCCTATAGTTTAAATCCAAATATTTAAACTTACTAATTAAATTCTTCCAATTAAATTAATTTCAATTAAATTAATTT
>MU224907.1:2103112-2113594 GCA_018584345.1 Thuja plicata
TTATAATTCTATATATAGACATAAATATCCTGAGGAATAGGATATGTATTTCTACATACCAAGCATAACCTCAAAGGGTTCGAAACAGAGATCCCAATTGATTCTTCATTTTACGTGTAAACCTTCACGCAGTTATGGAGCCAAGAATAACAGTTCCAGTTATGTTTCCATAAATCCAAAATAGCCTATGACATATTTTTATTTGATAAGACTATTGGTATCCATACAATACTTCGGCTCCTGGATACATAATGTATTATTTTATTTTATATTGTTAGCTAGTTTAATGTTGTGACATTATGAGGGGGTGATGGAATTTAATGTTCGAACAGTCAAGAGTTAGAAGAGGAATTAAAAAAATATTTGAAAAATTGTTTGAGTTAGTTGTCAGCGGTCTCCTATTACTTGTCAACAAGTTCTAGTTAGTTGTTAACCATATCTAGTTTGATGGCGTTTCTATTAGAATAATTATAGGATCTTTTTAAAGTCAATTGAGCCTTATATATTTGCATTTCCCTATGATGAATAATAAGTTGTGAGTTTGATGTAATGTTCTACTATTCTATTCTCCATTTTTCCTACATACATATGTTTGCAATCAGTTTGGCATCATGTCAAAGGTATGTTTGGGGTTATTCAGAGCATCTCAAAGATGCCTTGAAACAAAGGTTTAGATGACAAAGGGAAATAATAATTAATTTGATAGAAATATCACTCTACCACACAAAAAAATTAAATCACCCCAACACTTTTCGCAACAACCTAATTGTGGCAAGTGGCAATATTATCATAGTGTAGATAAAGCATGGAGTGCAAAGGGTTTTGATATTGAAGTTGGATATTCATTTTGGTGCCAAGAAAGGATTTTATAAATGAAGATACATTTTTAGTATGTAAAATATCTCCTCACCAAAAAATTCAATTTGCAAGACGTAATCTTGTGGGCATGCTCTCTAAATGAGAGTTATACGCATTCCTCATAATTTCAAAAAGTGTCACAACTCACCAAGTGGGAATATTTCAAAGGGATACTCAAGAAGAAATTACACTCTATTTGCCATGAAGAAGAGAGTGATGCAATGTCATTACTTTAGAAAAAGGAAAGGAAAATTTCTAAAATACGTCAATGAGTTTAGCAAGCGAGTGGTCCAATTAGAAAAGGATGTTTTGGACCATATACATACACACATATATACATAGATTCATGCAATGCCATTACTTTAGACAAAGGAAATTAAAATGTTTAAAATACATCAATGAGTTTAGCAACCGAGTGGTCCAATTAGAAAAGGATGTTTTGGACACACACACACATGTCAAACCCTAAGACATTAATGAGGCATGTGCACAAGAATATTACATAGAGTTGAATAAAAAGGAGAAATTCTTGGACTAAAAGAAAAGAAGGTAAAGACAACATGGAGGATATATGAATAAGGACAAGGAAAACAGAAAAATAAGAAGAATATACTACCGTAGTCAATACTAAAGATAAGGAAAATTTTGAATGTTGTTTTGTTAGAAAGATGGGCATGCACAAGAAAGATGTTCAAAGTTGCATTTGTGGAGGAAGAAGAAAAAGGACAAGAACACAACACTTGTGAGAAAAGGAAATGAGATTGATTATAAATTTGAGGTGTATGAAAAGTTATCTTGTGCCATGATTCATAAGGGTGTGTGTGTTGTAAGTGATGAATCTCAAGATGACCTCTATAAACTCTTCCACATCAAGATTTGAGAAATAGGCTAGAAGGTTACTTTATTTGACACATACTAACAAGAAAAAGTGATACCTCAAAAGTTGATTAATGACCTTGTGTTAAAGAGTATGGACTATTCTCATCCTTACTCTTTAAGATGCTTAAAACAAGGAGTGGACATATCAATTACAAAGCAGTGCAAGTTGTTAATTAGGCTTAATCCAAAGTTTAATAATGGAGATCAAATTTGTGTGATGCCTTTAGATATTTTCCATTTTTGAAAGCTCTCATCTCCAAGTAAGTAATGTTATCTCCTTTGGAAAAACAAAATAATATAGGCTCCACTTGAAAGGGAACTTCACTTTGAACTCACATGTGGGAATATATATTATCTCCCTAGCGAGTGCTTCTCAAGCCACAAAGCTAATCAATGCAATTGGAAAATTGTTCTTTTGTTCTTACATGGAAAATAAAAGCATGGAGAAGCTTAGACAAAATCTTTACATTCATTGCATCCTCATGAAGATCAAGAGAATGATCAATTGGTAAAACCATAAATTAACTATTCGTCGAGTACTCAAGTTTTTTATGGCTAAATTTATGGCAAGAAAAACTCACTGACTTTCTAGGGTGGGTTATAATGGTTAAAGTGGAAAATTTTAGGTTAGTACTTGTTTAAGCAAGAAGTGGAAAAACTAGGAAAAAACACTTAGAAAATATTTTATTTGGCTTTATAAGTTTAACAAGTTTTCTAGAGGTAGAACTTTCTTGGTTTATTGAATTCATGTTGACTCCAAGTATGTGACTTGTAGGTACAATTATTGGAGTTGTTTCTTGAGCCTAAATGGTTTCCCCCAAGGAGTAGTATTGATCATGAGATATAATTGTTGCATGATTGTCCACTTCAAAGAAACTATGCCATCAAAGTGTTATAGAGGCTAAATTAAGTTGTAGGAAAATATGTTCATTGAGCAAGGTGTGAATCAACCTAGTACTCCCTATGTGGTTATCCTATTGTAGTTGTGCTAAAGAAAGACAAGACTTGGTGAATGCATGTGGACTATAGAGCCTTGAACATTATCATCAAATATAGGTATCTATTACTCTATATTAATGATCTATTAATTTGATTGTGACATGCTAAGTATTTGAGCAAGTTGGAACTAAAGGCAAGGTGTCACCAAGTAATAATTAGAAAAGAGGATGCATGGAAAACAATGCTTATGACCAAGAAAGTATTGCATGAGTGACTTATTTCCCTTAGATTGTGTTACACTACAACCACATTTGTAAGGTTGATGAACAAAAGTACTTAGACTAATAGGTTCTTGTGTGATTGTCTATTTGGGTGACATCTTGGTTTTTAGTATAGCATATAAAGAACTTGTTTCTCATCATTAGCAAGTACTACAAGTATTGGAGGAGAATACTATAGACACCCTAAAATGGACATACTTGCGACCTTACATTAAAAACACTAATTTTTATCTATTAATTAATGGTTTTTTAATCATTAATTAATTATCTATTTTATTCTAATTTCATTCCCCAAATCATTTAATAATATCCCCAAAATTAATTAAATAATTAATTTTATTTAATTAAATAACCTTAATTGATTTATCTTCATTAATTAATTAAATTAAATTTCCTAAAGTTTAAATTCAAATATTTAAACTTATTAATTAATTCTTCTAATTAATAAATTAATTTCATTAAATTAATTTAATTTCATTCAATAATTCAATTCTAAATCCAAAAAGAATTCAATTATCTCACATGTTAAATACTTTAATTACAAAAATGAATTTAATATTCAATTAAATCCTTTCTTTAGTTCAAAAAAGAGAACTCTTGATCAGATCTATGATTGCTTGAATTTCTCCACCTACCTCTTCAGTTCCAAAAGGTAACTCCACATACCTCTTCAGTTCAAAAAGGTAACTCCAAATTACCTCTTTAGTTCAAAAGGTAACTCATAATCAGTTGTTCAGTTAACCAGACTTTATCTTCTCTCTCCAAGTTGAGGAAGTCGAGTTTACTGATGGCTTCTCCAATTCCATTTGATCTCAACCGTTCATCCTCTAATCTTTGGGATTGATCTCAACCGTTCATATCATTTCCATATTCTATATAATCAACCCTTCATAACCATTTGAAGGATCCAGGATTTCAAGCTTTCGTGCGCCCTTACTCTACAGGTTTATTGCTAGAGGCATTCAAAGAATCCTTGTGATCAAAATCAATATCATTTCTCGACATTCCCAAGCCATAAACATTGACGATATCAATACTGAGCACCACACACACAGTATTTCAGAAGGAGTAGAGAGAGGCAATAGATGATTTGAGCTTTGTTGGTTTGCATTCATTTGTATTCTTCCTTGATTGCTTGTCATTTTATTGTTCGTAGGTTCATTCTTAGTAAGTGATTGATTTCCCCATTGAAAATCGGTGCTACTAACCCTCGTTGTTGAGCATACAGAATACAACCTATACATTTTGGTGAACCTGACGTGAATCAAACAACCCAAGAATCGCTTGAAGACGACAAACAAGATTTTTTGGCCTTGGTCGTACGACCGTGAATTCTCTTTTTTTGTTAATTTTTTGATAGCATTGTAATTTTACAATCGTTGGTATTTTTCTGCAATTGATGAAAATCTGTCGCAATCGACTGATTTAATGCCGCAATCGATTTGAGGGTTTCACAATCATTTCTGTGTTTTTTTAAAAAATTCTCTATTTTTGGTACTGTGCCGCAATTGTCCGATATGTGCCACAATTGATAGTATATTGCTGCAATTGACCGATTTGTGCCACAATCGCCAGCATATTGCCGCAACTGAGAGTTTTTTGCCGCAATTGACAAAACTTTACCGCAACTAATAGAATTTTACTGCAATCGACAAGAATCTTTTCACAATTTCTTAGAATTCATTGTTTTCTGCTAAAATGTGACTTTTTCTTGATTTCTGTGCAAAATCAAAACACCAGGGACAGGGAAAAGTGGGAAACTGTGAGTATTAAGGGTTTTTTTAAAGCATTTATCGATTTCATACATTTTGATTGCAAGGTTTTTTGGTACTAACTTGTCATTTCAGCTTGTGGCGTGGAAACAGATCTAACAAAGCAACCTAAAATTCATTCACTCATGTTTTTAGTGCTTAAAAAGAACATTGCATGCAAACATCTCAAACCTCACTCTTCAAATTTGGTGCTTAAAATTGACATGGTGGTTAAAAATTGAACAAAGGCAAAAAATATTTCAATTTGGTGCATTTAAATCGAACAAGCAAATCATCATCTACTTTGGGCTTAAAATTGAACATGTTTGCTTGTATGGGTGATTAGCTTAGTTCACACTTGAAATTTTGGATTTTAATCGATTAATCTTGTGTCTTGGGTCATTGGTGCGCTTGCACAAATCTGTTAGATAAAAAACCTTTATACTTTTTTAGAAAGGTTTGTCTCGGGAATGCACTTCTTCCTTGTAGAATGACCTTAAACCGGTAATCCTTTCGATCAATATACAAACAAGACGTGAGCCAAAGGCCCAAAGCTTCATTTTATATTTGGCCAAGCTCAGGCAAGGTGTGTTGATGATAGCCTGGATCGGGTGAATATCCCTAAGTAGCCAGCATGGTCAACTAGGCTCTTAAGTGAGTCACACACGTACAAACCGATTGGATAGACTCCACGGACCCTACTACAACCCATTAATTAGAGACCTACCTGTTTCACCTCCAAAAAAGTACCTTATTATAGTGCAAGGGGTTGTAGAATTTCCCCCCAAGATCCCCAACATATGTGTTCCAGGATATTGTGTTAGTGAAAGAGATCTTCACTAGCACGACAACAATATCTGGCAATGACAAAAACATGAGCGCCTACGTCATGGACCTTCGTGTCGTAATAGTGTGATGATTCCTATGTGAGCCAACAAAAATCCAATCATTGGCCTATAATATTGTATCTTGTAGCCAAATTTGACCTAGATTAATCTGTCTTCGCTTGTTTCAAACTCGTGTTAGTATAGAAAACACTTTGTCTATTATGCTTGTTATGTGATCAGTTTCCAAAAATACAAAACCAACATCAAAAAAATGTCAAAACGAGTCCAACATGTTGAAAGTATAGGCTGTCGACAACAAACTTGTTCTGCAATCAGAACCCTTGTTCCATAAAATCACCTTTTATAAGACAGATTCATCAAATTTGAGTTCTTTTTTCAAGCTACAATTGCCCGCATCTTGCCACAATTGATGGATTTTTACCGCAATCAATCCCTTTATTTTCATAGTTGATCCTTTTATTTCCACAATCGGTAATCATTTACCTCAATTGACCTAACAATTTTCTGCAATCGGTGGAAGTTTGCCGCACTTGATCAAGAGATCTGAACTTTTTTACCTGAAAAACTTTGAAAGGATTCCCCATCTCGTGTGAAATATCAGTGTCTACATCCCAGGAAAAAGTGAAGAATATTGTGTTAATCTCTAAACATTAAAGATCATCCCTCATTGACAACACAACTATTGTTAAGCATTGTTAGTTCAAAAGTTCAGACTAGATTATCTTGATCCCACTATCTCAAAATTCATTAATATCTATCAATGATTTTTGTCTCATCTAAAGGCAATAATCAAAATCCATATCTTACATCACCAAAGTCTTTGAGATCAAGAGAAGTCAAAATATGTCCCTAGAAGTACCCTTGTCAAACATAACTCAGACTCTCCTAGAAAGGTTATCCTTTTTTGTTTGCATTATATCACTTATTTTAGCCAAAGAAACCTAGATAACACTATGTCTCTCACACCCTATGGAGGACCTTACACTAGGTCGAAGGCTAAAAAACAACCTGATGAGTCTTATATTAACCAATTTCCCCCATGGGAAAAAGAGCAAGAGGATGACCCTTTCATAAACACTAGTCCAGCTCTTTACATTGAAAATCCCTGTAGACCAAAAATGTTCCAAGATGTCATAGAGGAGCTCGAAGACATAGAGCAAGATGCCTATTCTAACAAGTAGTTGATGTTGTGGTAGAGAGAAACCCTAAAAGATTCCTAGCCATGTTGATTAACAAGGGAGTCAAACTTCTCACTGAATTTAATGTGTCAACAATATGGCCTGAGAACCCTCTAGCTGGTCAAAGCACAACTCGACCCTCTCAAATAGAACCTGTGATATCCAAATTTTTCCATCATCGACAACAACGACATCAACGCAAACTGTTTCAAGCCAAACTAGCTCTGCAAATCAAGCTAGCACATCATCTACACAAAGCATGAAAGGCTCCCAACTAAGTGCACCATTGGTCACTAGTGTGTCTCAAGCATCGACCTCATGGCCTTTTACATCAGGCACTCATGTTGTGTCATCAAGTCTGCAAACAAGAAGCAACCCATTTGTGACTGTTCTAATACTATAGTCTATCCCTACTATCTTTGGGCTCAATACCTCGCTCCCATAGAGATCAATCTCCGCGGGTCTGACATTCAGTCAATGTCCACCGAAGGCTACAAATTTGTTTCTACAAGGATCACAACAAACCCAAAAACCCCAACAACAACAACAAAAACAACATCAATCTTGGACCAATCAAATGCCCTTGTATCAGAATAACACACTGGGAACAAATATCAAGTCCCAAGGACTAGATCATATGTCCCAACACAAGGAACACATAGGCAAAGCCTTATACCTAACACGACACAGAGTTTCAATGTCACAAACATTCCTCAAATCTAGATAGACATGTTGATACAGCAAGTGCAAAGTCTATAAAACCAAATGACGGACATGCAAAATTAGGGGCAAACCAAGTCCTACATAGCAGAGGATTTGTACCCATACCCATTTGATCACTCATTGCACATGTCTCTATTTCCCACTCACTTCTTGGTACCCAAATTTGACAAATACAGAGGCAGTACCAACCTTGTAGAGCATATTAGAGAGTTCTTTGCTAGCTACATCAAGGTTGCACATGATAAAAAATACCTAATGCAACTCTTTCCACAAAGTCTAGCCAGACCAGCAATGGAATGGTTCTCACACCTACCCCATGGAATTCAGTCTTGGGGAGAATTGGCCAAAAAATGCATTAATCACTTCCATCATAACATCGAATGAAAGGTCAACATTAAGGACCTCTGGGACATTAAACAAAGAGATGGAGAATCCTTTGTTAAATTCTTACAAAGGTGGAGGAACATTGCAAACATAATAACTTATGACATTCCCGAACAAGACCTCATAGTCATGCCCATTGACAATCTGATCCCATATATTTCATTCACCACAGAATTGCAGCTCGCTCCTGTAAGGAATGGAATGGGAATGTGTTACCAAAATGTAAAGGATGTAAAATTGGTATAAGGAGGTTTGATTGTTTGATTTGCTTAGAGTATATTGATTTCCTTAACCTTACTTTACATTGAATTGTATTGATTGTATATTATAATTGTGATTAGGGAGAAGATAAGATGTTTTTCTTTTATTCCCGAATGCACAAATGGAAGATCCAAGTTGATCAACCCAAGAGAAGGGTTAGTGCCCATATGAATCAACTATTTGGAAATGAGAACAACAAGAGAGATACCTTAAATTCTGTTAATTATATGTATAGAAATGATATATGACAGTAATTGAAGAAATAGAAGAAGTGCACTAACCTTGAAATATTGCAGATCAAAGAATGTTGTTTTCTGAGGTCTGTATACTGTTTCTGGAAAAATTGACAGTTGATCCCAAACCGGAATGTATAGACGAACAAAACCCATAAATCTTTTTTCGTTCTGATGTCGTCTTATGAAAAAAGTTGACCTTGACCCACAAATGTCAACCCTGACCCAATAATGTTGACCCTGACCTACACAGGTCTGACAGAAAATTTGTTCGTGCTGTCCGAAAGAAAGCCGAAAAGGGTATCCAGATCTGATCTCAAATCTGTTGTTTTGTACCTGTACCTGCAAGAAAAGGGGATTGTTTGTTGTAGGGGAGGGGTTTGCCTTGGTCAAACCCCGGTTTTGGAATTAACCTCAAATATATGTAATTGAAATTGCAGAAACAGACAAAGTAAATGCATAAATTCACCTTGCTTGAAAAATTCCTTGTGGTGGATTTGAATCCTTCAATCCACAAGTATGCTTCAAAATATGGAATGTAGAAAGGTAGGATTTCTTCAATCTCTTGCTATGTAGATCTCCAACACCAAGTCTTGAATGGGTTCTTGAATTTGGAATAGGCTTGGAAGAAGGTGGATGGAGAGATCACCAAAAGGGCACTATGTAACTTGAATCCTTCAATGGCCTCCAATGGATCTCCTTCATGAAAATGGATGCTTGAGTGGATGGCTGAATCCTTGCTTCAAATCTTTCTTGATTGCTTGCTTGAATCTTCACTTGATGATTTTTTTCAATTGCTCAAGAATGCATAAGCTTTCATAAAGGACTTAGTATCACTTCTTAGAGAAAATGAGAGAGAAAGTTTCCCTTTTATATGAAATTAGGGCACAATCTTCTAAGGAGGCCTACATAGGAAGATTAAATTCCCATTAAATCCTTTACCCCTAGGTGAGGACCTATATTAAATATAATATAGAAATCGACACTTCAGAACCTGAAACATCCGACCCGAAAGCGGGAAATACTTTTTACAAAGGCCGACCTCCAAAAACTGTGAGACCCCATGATTTGAACCCTGGGTCAAGGTCGAGGTCGACCCTGACCTAGGTGAAGGTTGAGGTTGACATAGACCTAAAAGGTCAACCCTGACCCTAAAGCCCAGAATCACCAGTCAGCAGTTCAAAATGCAGAAATCAGGCTAAACAAGAGTGGAAAGAGGGACAGAATAGCGGGGAAGCCATGTCAAGGTCAGGAACCCATTCAAGGCACTTGTCATGACCCCAAACCACTTACTCAGAAGGCTAAACATGTCTATAATGGAAGTGCTTCCATTTTACGACTATACATTTAGCCCCCACTTTAGCAAGAGTATGAGCTCAACACAAACTCTTGGTAAAGGAGAATATACAGAAAAGACAATCTTTATCGGAACCAAAAAGGGATAAAGAAACCCTCAAGCCCCCAAGGGACTTAAGTCTTTATCCACCCTAAGATCACGATAAGAGAAACATCACTTAGTTAAGGAGAGAGAGAAAGGGTGTGATTATCTCGCCCAATGAGAACTTATGTCTCATTGTGAACCACATAAAAGGCGTAATTGGAAAGATGGAATTGAACTGCCTAGTGAATGTGGCTACTCACTAGTCAACCCATCAGAGAGATCTGTTCTTAAAGGGATCAAATTATTGTAAATTGAAAATTGGCGGGATCAAGAGATCCGTGTAAATTTAAACTGGAGGGATCAAGAGATCCTAAAAAAAGTAAAAATGACCATGCTTTAAGGATTAGTTTCTTTTAATCCATAAAGGAAAAAGTTTTAAATCTTGAAAACTATTCTGAACATGTGTGTGTGCAAAAAGTGAGTAGAGTGTATGCCCCCACATTAAATTCATTGCTAACACTTTAATAGGAGCAATGATTTTAACGAAAACATTAACAACTCTACGGATTACATTTCCACTGCGAGATGCCCCCAAAGGAAGACAAATCAAGGGAAATAAAACATGAATATACATAAGAACACAAAAGGGATCTACCTAATGTGGGGTCAGTATGATCATAGGATAACATGTACATAGAAATATAATATTATTGCAAATGAATTGACATCATTCCCCAAAGAAAGTAGAACTACAATCACAAAGGAG
>MU224907.1:2117449-2127787 GCA_018584345.1 Thuja plicata
GAGAGATACCTTAAATTATGTTAATTATATGTATAGAAATGATATATGACAGTAATTGAAGAAATAGGAGAAATGCACTAACCTTGAAATATTACAGATCAAAGAATGCTATTTTCTGAGGTCTGTATACTGTTTCTAGAAAAACTGACAGTTGATCCCAAATTGAAACGCAGAGACGAACAAAACCCAGAAATATTTTTCTGTTCCGATGTCGTCTTATGAAAAAGGTTGACCTTGACCCACAAATGTCAACCCTGACCCAATAATGTCGACCTTGACCTGCACAGGTCTGACAGAAATCTGTTCGCGCCATCCGAAAGAAAGCCGAAAAGGGTATCCAGATTTGGTCTCAAATCTATTGTTATGTACCTGTACCTACAAGAAAAAGGGGATTGTTTGTTGTGGGGGAGGGGTTTGCCTTGGTCAAACCCCAGTTTTGGAATTAACCTCAAATATATGTAATCAAAATTGCAGAAACAGACAAAGTAAATGCATAAATTCACCTTACTTGAAAAAGTCCTTGTGGCAGATTCGAATCCTTCAATCCACAAGTATGCTTCAAAATATGGAATGTAGAAAGGTAGGATGTCTTCAATCTCTTGCTTTGTAGATCTCCAACACCAAGTCTTGAATGGGTTCTTGAATTTGGAATAGGCTTGGAAGAAGGTGGATGGAGAGATCACCAAAAGGGCACTATGTAGCTTGAATCCTTCAATGTCCTCCAATGGATCTCCTTCATGAAAATGGATGCTTGAGTGGATGGATGAATCCTTGCTTCAAATATTTCTTGACTGCTTGCTTGAATCTTCACTTGATGATGTTTTTCAATTGCTCAAGGATGCATAAGCTTTCATAGAGGACTTAGTATCACTTCTTAGAGAAAATGAGAGAGAAAGCTTCCCTTTTATATGAAATTAGGGCATAATCTTGTAAGGAGGCCTACAAAGGAGGATTAAATTCCCATTAAAGCCTTTACCCCTAGGAGAGGACCTATATTAAATATAATTTAGGAATTGACACTTCAGAACCCGAAATAGCCGACCCGAAAGCGGGAAATACTTTTTGCAAAGGCCGACCTCCAAAAAATGTGAGACCCCGGGATCTGAACCCTGGGTCAAGGTCAAGGTCGACCTTGACATAGGTCAAGGTCAAGGTCAACATAGACCTAAAAGGTCGACCCTAACCCTAAAGCCCAGAATCACCAGTCTGCAGTTCAGAATGCAGAAATCAGGCTAAACAGGAGTGGAAAGAGGGACAAAACATGGGGAAGCCATGTCAAGATCAGGAACCCATTCAAGGCGCTTGTCATGACCCCAAACCACTTACTCAAAAGGATAAACATGTCTACAATGGAAGTGCTTCCATTTTCTGACTATACAACTCCTAAATTCAAGAAACTCATCGAATGAGGAGTTCATTGTGAGCAAAACCTAGACAAGAGAGGTATCCTTGCAGACCCTACCCAAGAAAACATGAACAAAAATGCAATGGATAAAGCCAAATGGTGGAACAAGAATAAGGATGTCACCAATGATGGTGTCATTGACGTAAAAATATTTAACTATGCTCAACCCAAGGTTTCACTACAAGGAGCACCTATGAAAAATCAGAAACCCATGGTGAACACTCAAAATCAAACACCCATTGTGAAAGCAACAATTGTGTCCAACAACCAACCTAACGCACGATGCCCACAAAGGTTTCTGTTTCCTAAACGAGACTACACACCATTAGGAAAGTCGATAGAGTCATCCTTGAAAAAGCTAATTTAAACCAATATTATCATTCTGCCCGAAATTAGAGAATACGAACATGGTGTTGTGAAACCCAAGTGGTGGAATTTGGAATGATAACGAATTTTTTGAATGTCATCAGGTAAAAGGACACAAGACACCCAACTACTATCGATTGAAGAATGTCATACAAGATTTGATCGACACAGGGGTTATCGATGTCACAAATGCCTAGTCCAAGGGCACAACCGATCACACAATCTTCAACGATATATTCCATGATCATAACAAAGGGAAATCCTCAGGGTCTGGTGGACAGTCTAACCAAGTGAATTACACCTATGCTAAGGCTAATAATACCTACAATTAGTATCAGAGATCCAAATGCCAAATGCATTGTCACCACGTGTCGTTCCAAAGTTGTCTTACAAGGAGTGCCTTCCACTTCAGTTGCACCAGCTAATCCTCCAACAACCTCCGATCTAAAAACTAGTCTAGTGGATCAGCTAAAGCGCACACCTATCTAGATATCTATGTTCGACCTCTTGCACATTTCCCCACAGCATAAGCAAGCTCTAGATCAAGCCCTTCAAAATGTAGTTGTCCCACGAGACATAACCCCAAAGAAATTCCAAACCATGGTAAATTACATCTCTGCCAACAAGCATGCTACCTTTACAGACCATGATGTGCCGCCACACAAGCCTTTTCATAATGATCCTCTGCATCTGCTTATCCAAGTTCACAAACACACAATCCAAAGAGTCCTCATTGATGGTGGCGTCGGGTTAAACATTTGTACTTTGAAAGTAATAAAAACCTTAGGATATTCTGAATCCAACATTGATGTCACTAGGAGAATAAATATCAAGACATATGACGAGGAGGAAAGATCATCAAAAGGTATCCTCATACTACCAGTCAGGATAGGCCCAGTCATAAAGAACACCCCATTTCAAATCTTAGACCTGGATTTTGGATATAACATGTTACTAGGAAGGTCGTGGATCCATGAGATGCAAGTTGTACCCTCAACTTATCACCAGTGCATCAAGTTCTCATACCAAGGGGCAAAGATAATCATTGAAGGAGATCCAAACCTGTTCCAATAATGCAACACCATTAGAAGTAGTACATATAATCAAGTGCCTTCAAATTAGGAGGCAAGCATTCCTTCCGCCTCTAATTCTATTCCCAAAGACATAACACAAAAGGTGAGGAAGATTTTACCATCACTAACTTGCCTCAAAGTCCCAGATCATATGACATGCCTCAACCAATGAAAACTACTGAAACTCCGGAACTAGTTCTATTCAAATGCCCACCAACCACATTTGTCAAATGGGGGGACATAGCTAAAGAGAACCCTTTCAATCTAGATATAAACACTTGGTTGTATCAAGACCCACAAGAAACACCTCAAGAACAAATACCCTTGTCAAAATATGGAGCCGACTTCACTATGCTACAGAAATTTGGATATGGTGGTACGACTGGTCTAGGGACAAGAAAACAAGGCTTAATGGAGTTGTCTTTACCGCCAAACTAGAGAAACAAAAGATGGTTAGGCTATGGACAAAGCAGAACCAATACTACCATCCGAGACATACCCATAGACCAAGAGAAAATTGCAGAATTACACTGGGGGAAAAATCTAGAACATGCCCTAATGAGCAATATACTCCAGCTGTTATTGCCATCGAAAGTGGAAACCTCTTATTCCCAATTGAACCTTAATCAAACTATTTAGGATGACAAGGAAAGTGAGACATCTAACGAGTATTCTAGCATGACCGATTCTCATGAGTACAAGTGGAGAACCCTCCATAACTCTGAACCAACCATCCCAGACTATTCCCCTTAGTCTGTTAGTACTATACACTTTGAAGATATGTTTGACCAAATGACCATAGAAAACCAACCATGTATCGATAAACATATCGATAACTATTCCGTAAGTTGTGCATCTACATCACATTCCCAGTTCATCAAAACTATCACTGCAGTCCCGTTAACCCAAGCAAAGTCATTCCCCCACGAGGACCTTTGTCTAGTACACCCTGAACTGATAGAATGGGATCAACAAGACAACCTGACATAGATCTTTTTGAGAATTATGAAGCCATCGCAGACTTCGTGGGACTCCGAGAAGGCATTCCATCAGGGGACTACAAAGCAGGTTTCTCTATTAATCTTGACAGATCAGCCTATTTTGGGGAGGAAGCTCCTCTTTCCAGTCAAAAAAGCAAAATAAAAAGAAAAAAAGAACAGTTAGTAAGTGAAAACTGCAAGGTGCTTGCTGACCTTAAAAATGATAAAAAAAAATAATAAAAGATGTATCTTCTGGTGAAAACCTCTCTGAGGTGCCAGAGGATGGAAAGCATGAACTCCTCCTCTTAACAGAGGAAAAGTCAACGTTACTAGCTGAGGAAACAAAAGAAGTCAACATAGGTGATGAAAAGAACACCAAACATATCTATTTGGAAAAATCTCTCACATAAGAGGAAATAGAATGGTTCATTAGCTTCTTCAAGGAAAGAAAAATCAACTTCACATGGTCCTACTTAGACATGCCAGGTCTAGACCCAGAGCTAGTGTTACATCATCTACCATTGTTACCAAATGCAAAACTTGTCAAGCAAAAATTGAGAAAGATGCATCTGCATATCGCTTTACTTGTCAAAGTAGAGTTGAAGAAACTCCTAGATGTAGGCTTCATACGACCAATTCCATATGCAGATTGGATATCCAATCTAGTGCCAGTAACCAAACACAATGGTTATATCCGTATATGCATAGATTTCAGAGATTTAAACAAAGCTTGTCCCAAGGAGGCCTTTCCTCTACCAAACATTGACATGATAGTTGACCTTACAATAGGGCACCAAATGTTATCACCCATGGAAAGCTTATCCAAATACAACCAAATCAAGATTGCACCAGAGGACAACCACAAGACAAAATTCACATGTGCCTGGGGCACTTACTGTTGGAACGTAATACCATTTGGTCTAAAAAATGCAGGAGTAACTTATCAAAGGGAAATGACCACGATCTTCCACGATCTAATTCATAAAATAATGGAAGACTATTTTGATGACATACTAGCCAAATCAATGCTCAGGGAATCTCACTTACAAGTTTTGGGACCAATATTTGATCGAATACAGGAATACAAGGTCAGACTAAATCCAAAGAAGTGTGCATTCACCACTGGAAAGCTTCTGGGATTCATTGTATCACATAGAGGCATCGAAGTAGACCCAAAAAAGGTCAAGGCCATCCTTGACATGACACCACCAACCAACCTAAGGCAAATAAGGGGTCTACAAGGAAGACTTCAATCTATCAGGCGATTCATTGCCCAACTAGCAGACAAGTGTCACCCATTCCAACACCTACTACATAAAGATGTGACCTTTATAATGACAGAACAATGTGAGAAAGCATTTCAAACATTCAAGGATGATCTATTGAAGTCTCTTATATTGGTGCCACCCATTCAAGGCAAGCCACTACTTTTATATATCTCAGCAATGGAGTCAGCACTAGGAGTGCTCTTGGCACAACACGATGACCAAGGAAAGGAAAGAGCCATTTACTACCTTAAAAAAACATTGGTGGGCTACGAGCTAAATTACTCAACAATTGAAAAGTCATGTCTCATAGTAGTCTTTGATTCCCAGAAGTTACGACATTACATGTCAAGTCATCAAACAAAGCTAATAGCACACATTGATCCATTGAAGTACTTATTGAGAAAAGAAGCACTAACAAGACGACTCGCCAAATGGGTGATGATCTTAAGTGAATTTGACTTAGAGTACGTGGACAAAAAATCTATCAAAGGGAAATTAATTGCGAACCAACTAGTAGAGGCACCAATACAAGATCACCAGCCTATAGTATCTAACTTTCCAGATGAGTCCATTCTCACAGTACAACCAGCAATAGAGGTTTGGAAACTATTCTTTGATGGGTCATACACAAACCATGGTGACAGAGCAAGGATAGTGCTCATTACTCCAAACAATGATGTGATCCCCAAGTCTTTCTGATTCAACTTTCCATGCACAAACAACATAGCTGAGTATGAAGCTCTAGTCATCGAATTGAAGACAACTATACAATGGAGGATCAAGAACCTAAAAGTCTATGGGGATTCACAATTGGTCATCAGCCAAGTAAACAACCACTACATGACAAGAGACGAGAAACTGATCCCATATAGAGAGTTGAATGACAAGCTGCGGGCTTCTTTTCACTTCATTGTATTCAAGCAGGTACCCAGAGTTCAAAACAAAGCAGCGGATGCGATGGCTACAATAGCATCCTTGATCGACATGTCGGGTAACGAGACCAGATTCTAATTTTTGGTAGAGAAATTAATGATACCGGTTCATCAAGCACCAATCACAGAGTCAGCGTGCATCCTTGTTGGTCATGAGTCCCCCTGGTACCATGATATATATAGTTACCTCCAAAATAGTAACCTACCACCCGACTTGTCTAGGAACCAAAAGAAGTCCCTCATCTACCAAGCCTCTAGGTACACCCTTCTCACTAGTACTCTATATAGAAGAAGTCTAGATGGAATGCTCTTATGATGTCTCATTTCCACGGAATCCCAGAGAGCCTTGTACGAGGTACATGAGGGAATTTGTGGGGCCCACACAGGTGGCAATAGTTTGGAAAAGAAGAACATCATAATGGGATACTACTTGCCCACAGTAGAGACATATGCCAACAAATATGTGCAAAGGTGTTGACAATGTCATGAATTCATTGAGATCTCATCCATTCACTAGCCCAAGAACTCAATCCCATCACTTTACCATGGCCATTTTCTAAGTGGGGATTTGACCTAGTGAGTAAGATTACACCATCCTCTTCTAATGGTCACAAGTACATCATTGCAGCAACAGAGTACTTTACTAAATGGGTGGAAGTAATTCCTCTCACATACATCACTGGTAAGAAAATATCTATGTTCATACTAAACAACATCATCTATCGATATGGAATCCCTCAAACCATACTAACAGATCATGGTATACCTTTTCAAAATTAAGATGTTGAAGATCTTTACGAACAGTTCCACACAAAACAAGGTTTCTCTTCATTCTACTATCCCCAAGGGAATGGTCAAGATGAAGCCACAAAGAAAACTATCCTGAAGATCTTAAAAAAATAGTCAATGAATCAGGGCGAGACTGATATTTACAGCTCAGTCCCGCACTATGGGCATACAGAACTAGTGTGAGAACCCCAATAGGATAAAGTCCATTCTCACTAGTATATGGATCAGAGGCAGTCCTACCCCTCGATGTTGCAATCCCATCCCTAAGAATCTCACTGAAGAACATCATTTCAGATGAGGACTACAGAGTAGCAAGACTCAATGAGCTAGAACTGTTTGATGAGAGAAGACACAATACACTCAACCACTTACAAGGCTATCAAAATCGCCTTAGAATAAACTATCACAAGAAAGTTAGACCATGAACCTTTGAGGTAGGAGACCTCATACTTATGGAGAATCAAAAGAAGTAAGCAGAAAGGGCAAAACCAGGAAATCTCAAGCCTAATTGGATAGGACCCTATGTCATTGTCACATCTTGCAACAGTGGGGCATATCAACTGGCGACTCAAGAAGGAGATCAACTCCCAGGTTACATCAAAAACATGCACGTCAAGAGGTTCTATGCCTGAGGTCTCAAGGTCAGAGGCGCTTATCTACATATCTAGAAAATAAAATAAAAAATAAAAAACTATAAAAGGTTACCTTGGTCAAAACTTGGCAAACAGGCGCCTTGGCGACAACAAAAAAAAAAAAAAGAGAAAAGTAAAGAGAAACAAAATCGCTCTCTCAGCGAAAACCTAGCAAACGGGCACTATTGGGCAGGCACCTTGGTGAAAACCTAGCAAACAGGCGCCAAGTGTTCAAATCCCGCTTCGCCATCAATGAACTCCAAAAGGTGAAAGCTTGTACTCCCCGCATGCAAGATCTACACAAGCTTATTTTTAGAAGCACAATCCCCTTTGAGCATCACACTTATCCATGGTTTGTACTGGTCCACCAGACTAGGGGGCAATTCTAAAAGTCCTGAAAAAATCCCTTAAAATCTTAAAAAGTCATCACAAAATCCTAAAATTAGCAAAATGTCCTGAAAAAATCAATCATCATAAAAAAAATCAATCAAATATTGCAAAATCTAAAGCAATAAAATCAACTCTGTTATCAACAAAGCGAGAGACAATCAAACAATCAATCAAATGTCAAAATCATGAGCTTCGCCAATCAGCAATGGACTCATATGACTCAGCTTTATTAGCAAAATCCAATATGTATTCAAATCAAATCAATCAATCAATCAATCTTCAAACCAAACAAATCAATTGTCTCACATAGTGACGGATATGCTCAAAACCAGACGGATCAGTCTTATCTGAGTCATCCATTCCTGAAACCAGACACAATCAAGCATCAGAAAATCAAGGAACAATAAATTGTTGACTAGGTTAGTTGTCGTCTGTTGTCAGTTTATCTTTCGTGGTTATGTTCTTACGCTACTCAAGGATACCATTGAGTGATGAGAGTATCTATGATGGATCATGATCTTGTTTTCTTTGATTTCTATTTGTGGAATGTTTTAATTCGATTTTGGGGAAATGATGATTTAGGATAAATGTAGTAGGCGTTGTCACATATCTGGCAGCCATGCAGTTCCACAATCTGAGCTTAACCCTGGAAAAGAATTGGACACTCTTTTTTTGTTATCTGCTTGTTGCTACCAATGAAATCATAGCGGTATCTAGATGGTCTGTATCTAGGTGCATTAGATTTTCTATCTTGGTTTTTTATTTCAGATTATTCAGAGATCATAGCGGTATCTAGATGGTCAATATCTGGGTGCATTTGGTTCTCTTTCCTTTCAAATTCAGAGATCATAGCAGTATCTACATGGTCAATATCTTGGTGAATTTGGTTCTCTTTCTTTTCAAAATCAGAGATCATAGCGGTATTCAGATGGTCAATATCTCGGTGCATTTCATTCTCTTTCTTTTCAGTTTCTCTACTCCTTCTGGTTATTAGAGGTCATAGGGGTACCCAGATGAGCAATATCTGGGTGCATTGGATGCTATCCATTTTTCATAATAAGGTGCAATGATGAGCAAAATTGGAAAACTCGACAGTGACTTGGGTCCACCATCCTATCTATCAGTCCAATCTATCAATCGATTCAGAAGATAACTTCCCACTCACTTTCTTCTAACTAACGCATGCATTTACTCAGATATTTTGTGCATAGTAGATTGTATTC
Organism: Thuja plicata; assembly: GCA_018584345.1. Lineage (NCBI taxonomy): Eukaryota > Viridiplantae > Streptophyta > Pinopsida > Cupressales > Cupressaceae > Thuja > Thuja plicata. The sequence goes on from MU224907.1 coordinate 2,126,508, forward strand.
ATTTATTTTCAAAAAGACAAAAAGAAAAGAAAGTATGTGCATACATAGTGATCAATAATCAAATACATCCATTAAACATCATCATATAAAGTGTATTCATAAAACACCATCCTGCATACACATGTCAATATCATAGGAAAATAAATCATACATCTAAGAGTCTGCAAAATAAAATCACATCACATGCATTTCATCATAAAGCATCAACATATAGAAAGTAAAATTGCACATCATATAGAATCATAAGGCTACATCTCATATATAGACCTCAATATCTGAGTACAAATGAACGATCGCAAGTTTGACAAAAGAAGGTGATCAACATAAATGTATATAAATATCAGTACATCATCGCTACAAAAATGGTACAACAAAATGCACAATGGTTCAGGATAGAGTATCAACAAGAGCTACCCCCACCCTCACCGCTAGGTGGACGGGGGGTGGCATATCAGGTACAATCCTCTGCTGTAGAGTAGGAGCTCCAACACCACTACTTTGAAACCTCTATGGTCTATTGGATCTCTGGGAAATAGTGTAACTAGGCACCCATTGTGCGGAAAGAACAACCTCCTCATAGTGTCGGCGCCAGTAGTCTATCTCTCTCTGGGCCTCGCGCCCAAATCTCCAAAATTTGTCAAGAACATCCCTGTGGGATGCATCTTGTACGCCATCAATGAAAGCTTTGACCTCTGTGCGAGTCTGTCTCTCCCTATCCTCTGCAGCTGTAACCATGGCCTCTGTAGCCGTAATGTGACTCTCCGTAGCACTGACCCTACTCTCCAAGGAAGCAACCCGTGCCTTTGAAGTTGTCAGTCTAGCCCAAAGATCAACTATCTCTTGGGTAAATCTCTCCACCTTTGATGGATCATCATCCATCCCACCCTGGCCACATCCATATCACCCTCCTCTCCCCTACCACCCAATCCCTCTTCCCAAGTTCCCTGCACTACCCAAGAGTCCTCCTCACTGCTCTCACTCCTAGTACCACTACCAGTAGAAGAGCTAGACCCTACCTCCTCAATCTCCACCTCCTCAGTTTCCAACTCCACCATCTCCTTATCTACCCTCACCTCACCCCTCTCCTCGGCCCTCTCCGCCAAGACAACTCATGTACGTAGTTGCACTCTCCTAACTAGCTAAGGTCATGCTACATCCTCCTCTATCCCCTCCTCCTCTAGTACAACACTCAAACCAACCCGCCTACCAATCCCATGCCCACCCCTAGTCCTAACTCTCCTACCATCACCACCCGCCCCAGGATATCTCCATCTCCATCT
>MU224907.1:2148507-2160924 GCA_018584345.1 Thuja plicata
CCCTAGCCCCTCTACAGCACCCCTGGCCCCTCCCCCCCCCCTCGTCCCCCCGCTGTACCGAAATTGAGGCCCTTTTTTTTCGCGTACCCGAAACTCGTCCCGGCATCCCCCCGTACCGGTGTAACACTGCAAAACTTCTAAATTCTGATTTTGCTTCTTCAGTCTCTTGATTTCACTAAGAGCACTTACTAGCTCTTGTTCAAGATCTACTCCTTCCTCTCCTTCATTTGAATATTCTTGATTTTTAGTGCTAGATTCCTCTAGGGCCATGAATAAAATCTCATCATTTAAAGACTCCTCATCACTATCATCTGATGAACAACTTTCTTCCTTAGAAAGGAGACTCCTTTTGAAATTTTGTGTCCTTTTTCCTTTTTTCTTTTCCCTTGTATTTCTTTTTGTTGAACTTAGACTTCTTTTCAAAGCAGTTATCCTCACTCATCTCCTATGGACATTTGGCTGCAAAATGTCCTACCTTGCCACAGTTGAAACACTTGAAAGACAACTTGCCTTTATATTTGCCCGTACCTTTCTTCAACTTCCTCCTGAAATCTGCATCTGCATCTTCAGAATCAAAATCTTCATCAAAACTTTCACTTGACACCTGCTTCTTTTCTTTTCCTTTTGTTTGAAGCTTTAAGGGTTGTCTCCCTTTTGCGTGAAGAATCAAAAGTAGTTCTCATCTCATTGGCAGTTAGAATGCCATGAAGCACATCAACAGTTGATGTATCAAGCTCCTCCATCTCTTCAACCGCTGAAACTTTGGCATCAAAACATACTGGAAGAGACCTTAAAATCTTCTTACCTATAGTGGACTCCTCAACCTTTTCTCTTAAACCCTTGATAGAGTTAACAACTTCATCTACTCGCAGAAAATAAGAAGCAACATTTTGTGGTCTTTTGTAGGACATTAATAAATTTATCTTATCTTATCTTGTTATCTATGAGTTTGAAGCTTTTCCTTCTTAACTTTGTCATCTCCTTCATATGTTTTTTGAAGTTTGTCCTAAATCTCATGAGCTGTATCACAATGCATAACTTTGACAAATGTTGTCTCTGATTACCCACATAAGATTGTGTTCATAGCTTTTGCATTACTTTCAAATGCCTTCCTCTCAACAGGATTTGTTGGAGGAGCTATAGGAATAGTGTAAGCAGTCTCCACACTTGACCAAACATTCAAACCGAGAGACACTATGGAAGTGCGCATTCAAATTCTCCAAGATGCGTAGTTGGATCCATCAAATAAGGGCGATCTATTCATGGCCAGGCCTTTATGAGAACCCATGCGTGCAATCAGGATCAACCTCCAAGCATTTAAGCTCTATTTCCGAAGGCACCCTACTTTGATACCAATTGAAGAGCACACAAGAAATATTGAGAGGGGGGGAGGTGAATCGGTATTTCAAAACTTTTAACTTTTAACTGCATGAAACCACATTAAATATAAAGAGAGCAACTATAAATACATTAACACCAGATTTCTCGTGGAAAACCCTTTTGAGTAAAAAACCACAGCATATAAAAGACTTTCATCAACAAAAAATGGGCACCAACCCAAATTATAAATGTGAGCACCAATTCTCAGAGATCACTAACTCTCTTTGAAGACCAACTTTGAAAAGCTAAAGTACCAACCTCAGTTAGAGCACAACTCAAAAATACGAAACTCAACAATACTTCTCAGAACTTCAAACCCAATCCAATTCTATACAACACCTTTGTATTTTCTAGCAGTAGATGAATCAATGAATGTATACTTGCAGCAGACCAAAACAGTAATACTCTTTCAATATAATAGAACAAATCAATACCATAGCCCAAGTCAAGAACGCTGCTTAACCCAATTAATCCCTCTTCATCAGAATGACATCCTCAAAATGAATAATACCTTTCAACACACTCTAAGCACCTTCGATCCACTCAGCTTCAGTTTTGTGCATTCTCACTACCTTAAGAACACTGAAAGGCTTCATTAGCAACTAACTTCATAAGCACCTAACTTCATAAGCACTGTCTATAATCTATAATCTGAAACTATGCATCAATTCAAAATACTGAAACTTGCACACACATCATGCACACAACCATACAACACTTGGCTTCCATTCAAAAAACTCCCACTCTATTTAAGCTCGAGTCAAGAGCTTCCTTCTGCAAACACATCCAGCTTGCTCGAATTCTCTCCTTAAAATGCTGCAAACTCCAAAACAGGTACTCCTTTTTCACATAAAAAACACAACACATCCTTCTATTAAGCGTTTTACAGTGCAGGCATCCTCAGAAATTATTAATGCCACCCCAAAAAACATCAAGAGTTTACCATTTACGCATTTCAACTTTACATACTCGCCTCTATTCAAGAGGAATGCTCTCATCAATAAATTCCTTTGCTATAGAATCATAAATACGATCCAATAACATCACTGGCTACCAACTAATAGATTCCCACGATTTTTATCGCACCAGATGAGAATAGTTGTTTCCAACTCCAGTGCTGGAAAATAGAGATGCATTGGCTTGAAAAATTCACAGCATACATTTTCCTCATCAACCATCATTAATACTAAACCTCCACGGCAATAATATACTACAAGTTATTTAACATCTGCAAAAATTACTTACACGGATTATAACCACTGCAAGCTCCATAGTTTAAAACACATAACTTCAAAAGGAATTTGCATGACAACTCTTACTCCAAATATAACGACCTCTTACTCCAAATATAACGCACGATGAGAAGTAACGTCCAGTCAGCATATATCTTCTTTGCCAATTAATAGAGTCTGAAGCCACTATTGCACAATAACTTTCAACCAGAAATCATATTGAAGCTGGAAGTAACATATTCTTCCCAATGTTCTTACCACTTCAAATAGCGTTTGGGACCTACCAACCCTTCGTCACTCGACATAATGGAGAGGACCTTTGAATTAGAATATTTAACCGATGATGTGTCATATTAGTTTGACATGGCAGTTGAAGAAGACAAGCAAGCATCTGACAAGCTGCTGAAGTAGACACAAAACCAGCTCAAGCACGTCAAGCAACTAAAGCGGGTCAACCAAGCAAGCAAGTAGCTCAACCAATATTCTATTACTTTGAATAATCCTCTGAGATTTATAAGACCTTGATCATCAACCTTTGACATCAATGGTAATGTACTCAACATACTCCTCACTGTAGAGCATTCTATAATAACCTTACTTTCTTTGGATCCATCTTAATAGTTAATACCTTCAAATGAGATTAGAAATCCTCGATACACTCTCTTTCTTCATAAAGGTGCATTTGTTCAAATTTTATAACAACTTCTATTCTCACAAGCTTTCCAAAAATCTAGGAGCATACATAGAATGTTCCTCCAAAGTTTTGCTAAAAACTAGGATATCATCTAAATAGACAATAACAACAAAATCCTCTATCTTCTTGCAATTGACTAAAAAACAAATAGGTGCTTCAAATAAAAGGTACCAGTTCATGGAGGTTGAAAAAACTCTCATGAATTGATGACAAGTAGATGGACGAGAAAACTTAAGGCCATTACATTTGGCACTCAAAACCCATTTAAAGAACATATAAATAACTATAGGACTCCTTTGAAATATATCCTACACCTTTTAAAGATTATATCTATTCCTTAGAGTTGTCAGGTTGCAAGAGCAGCTTGGAACCTTCGATGTGCACACATAGGCCTTAATGAGGTTTTGGGTTCCATGAGGGAACAATAAAACCAAAAACTTGAAATTTGCACAGGGTGCTTGGGTTTCGAGAGTAACTTGAAATTGGAACATTGGCACATAATTGGCAAGTGTTAGGTTGTAAGTTAGAACAAGGACTTGGAACCAATTGGAGTATGAAGTCCAACTAGTACTACAAAGGTTAGGACCAGAGCAGAAATTGAAACCAGAACCTAAGGGTTCAAAGTTCCAATCGAGGCAAGTTGTGCTAGCGGACTCAATGTGGCAACTAATCACATGAAGATTCAAATGGCGTGCAAATGGAATAATGAAACGTGGAATTCTTTCAAAAGACAAAAGGAAATTTATAAGAATACCTTCAAAGCACATGTTGAAATGGTATTTTCCAAATCATGCCGAAACAAACTGCGAGTCTAACTAGAGCAGAAAATTTCTAAGTTTCGAGCGGTTAACTAAAGGCTGAGTTGTGACTAGAAGCAAAATGATTCTGTTTAAGTGCATTTTTTATACGTGTGACTACAGAAACTTAGGGAACACAACTTAAAGCAACTTAGGGCAAGCGAATACTGTAATATCCCAAAAGGATTATTACAATGATAATGAAATTTTTTTAGCAAAGTAAACTTCACCAAAAACTAAAACCAAACAACATAAAATTCTGGCTAGTCAACACCATAGTTGGACAAACTTGCGCCAGCATCTCTTGCAATCTTTTATTAATCTAGATTTGATTTCTTCAACAAGAGGGAGTACTGTGACAATCAAATATATCAGCAACAACAGTAAATACAAACATGAATAAACAATGCACAAATCTCACATCCTGTCAAATCACATACATTGCCAATGAAAACAATGAAACTCTACAATCTTCTTCACAGCAAAAATAGATATTTCCAGCTCTTCGAAACGATCTTGTACATCAATATATCAATAATAACAGTAGCACCCACAACAGAAAAAATATTTGAAAGCAATATTGTCTTTATGCACAAAATTCAGTGGTTTTTACATTGCAAATCACAACATTACATTGTCAAGCTGATCTACAACAACCTATAAAGATCTTCCGCACTCCTTGGATGGGAATGCCCTTCTGATTCAATGGGTTTTCATCCTCTAACCCCTATAACTCATGGGTTTCCATCCACAAGCCATAATCCTATATGGTTTTTCATCCACAGAAGAATATTGTGGAACATGAAGTTCATACACTGATAAGTTGAGAAGTAGCAATGGCATAAAGATCCTGAAATGTGACTTTGCTTGCAAATAAATAGAGGACAAAATCAAAACGCCCCTCCTAGAAAAATAAACAAAATAATTTTATTTTCACCATTTTCCTACCAAAGAATCTCACCATTTTGTCTGTTACAAAATTCTTGACCAAAATTAGACAATAAAATCCCATATGTAAGCTACTGTAAAAACTAGTACCAGTAATTGACTGCCACCTGAACCTGTAGGTTACAAACCTCATAAGAAACTGAAGAGCACATGGTTATACTGAGAGGGGGATGGGAGGCGGGCCGGTGAATCAGTATAACAACAAATTTTACCAATTTAAACTTTATCCATCACAATAGCATCAATTACTAAACATAACAAAAATACACATGAGAACACAATAACACAATGTTTTACATGGAAACCCAAATGGGAGAAAACCACGGAAAGTCAATGCTTTAATATAATTCTTCTTTTACAATGTTTGTAGGCACCAACCTCCTAGTTTATGAGCACCAACTCACTAGAAGCACCAACTCCCACTTCTGAATTTGCCAGCACCAACATATTGGAAGCACCAACTCCCACTGCTAAGCACCAACTTAGCGAGATACACCAATCTCTCCTTTAGGAAGCACAAACTTTCAAATTATGGTTCCACCTTCAATATGTTGCTTTTTCAATGGATGATGGACATTACAATCATCTTTAATCTGTATATATTCTTTCTTTAATCTGCCATAAGTCTCTTTCTCAAATTCCTATTATGATGACAACAAATTTGCCACCAAACTTATCACAAGTGTCCTTATAAAACTGTCATAAAAACTTCTCAAAAAAATACTTCCTAAATCTGTAATGGTTCTCTATATACTCCTTACAAATTTGTTCCTACACCCTTCATAAATCTGCACTACTCAAATCTGTATATAATCTTCTTCATAATGAATGCAATTCCTCATATGTATCTGCCCATATTCTTCATTATTATCTACAGATAAATCCTTCAAAAATCTGCTAATGAGTTCTGCAAATCTGCTGCAATGTTCTCCTTAATTCTGCTATATAGAATAAAGCTTTCAGTGCTTTAACATCTGCTATGAATCTGGATATAATTCTTTCACCATATGATCATAAACATGGCAATACCATGACATACATTCTACTTTTACTTATCATACATGTGCTTTATATAATTCTGCATTTACACTTCACAAGTGGGCAACATCTCCTCTTAAAATTGATCTGAGATACTCTTCATTCTATGCCCCTTTATGTCTTCTAGATATGTCTCGTTATTTTATCACACACTCACATTCTATTATCTCACTCTACTCAAAATAATTTCCATTACTTACATCTTTCTTATACCCTCTCATAAGAGGTATGAACTCTTTCCAAAGAGTTATCTTATTTCAAATCACATCTTTCCTTTATTATATCATCGGACCTCTTGATCTTATTATTGTTTATTGTAAACAACAATCTTTAATGAATTGTACCTTTTCTTGATTAATGATAGTTAGACTTTATCAGCACAAATTAATCTTTTGAACACGATCATTGTAATTCTCCAAGTCTAAATCTGACATTTATATGTTCAACAGCAATCTTCTACACTTTGTTTTACGGAAATCTACATATTAAAAAAAAAACTCCCGATAATGGAAGCGCTGCGTCATCTGCTCATACGTTCCTCCAAGTATGTTATTCTGAGTAATGGCAGATGTTTTGTATATCACACCTTCATAATTTTGACTTCTATGTTGCCGTATTCGAGCTTAATTATATCATTCTATATATCGCTGCTTCCATAGTAAATCGCCATTCTCATAACCAAATAACATTTCACAAATTGTTATTAAGTTGGCTTGTCTTGTCTCTAGTTTCCGGCGCTGAATATAATCCACTTGAATAAAATCACTGTACATTTTCACATAATATAATCACTGTTTATTATGTATGGGAGTCGACTTCAATATAATCGCTGTGTATATATGAATAAAGTCAATCACATTGCATATTCTGATATTGCTGTGTAATATCACTGCATATATTCTGATATCAATTTGCTGACTAGTCAAAAAGAATCTTGTCATATAGTGAACCACTACTTTCTATCTCTGCTTACTAATATTTATATTTGCTGTCTTCAATTGTCGTACATGTCTTTTGTCTTCTATAGAATTGATTGCTGCATTTCTGTCTTATTACTTATATGATCATCATGTCAATCTCTATCTCCTAACATTGATAATCTTGGCCATCCTTAATAAAAAACCAATCCCAAGTGGTTCCACTCCTCTTTATGTGAACAGTTCCAAATAATCGTAGAATGAGCGAAGATATTAAAAGAGATGACTGAAACAATACATAGTGCAAATCGTTCATCATTCATAGAGACAGTGACATGGGGAACCAAACTGCAATGGCAGTGAAGCACATATTCAAAGCATGGTATTCATCGTAGAAATTAGAAATATCAACAAGATCCGCCATCGAAACCTGCTGGTAAGATTCAGTTAATATTTTCTCTTCTTAGTGAATGTTGTGTTTGTACGAGTATGAGTATTGGTATGGCAGGAGGGATCGATTCTTTAGGAAAGAAAAAGAGAGGGAGGCCTAGGAAGTATGGGCCAGATGGAAGCATGGCATTGGTTCTCACGCCACTCTCATCTTCTGGTCAAGGGGAAGCTATTCTTCTCCTCTACAAAAACGGGGTAGGGGCCGACCACCTGACTCCGGTAAAAAGCAGCGCCTCACAGCACTCAGTAGCTACTCTCAACTGATTTTTACTATAAAACAGTTCCAATTTTCTTTTCCATCTATGCACTTGTTATTTTTTATTTTACTTCTTCCCCTTTTCCTCTCTTTGATTTCGAGTTTCTACAAATAAACCCGTGGGGCAGGTTTTATGTACTTGAAATCATAGATGTACGAGTTTATTTTCTATGTACGGCAAACCAGGACCTACCATTTGATGTAGGCATGTTTTAACGTTTGAGCTCCTCATTCGTTTGTAGTCCAGAGAGTGGTTTGCTTTTACACAGTTCAGGACATGACCTGACTATAGCACCTTAAATTCTTCTTGATGTCGCAGTAAATTGTGTCCTCTTTTTTTGAGGTGCCTTATTTATATTCCAATTGTTCACATCTTCCAAGACTTGTCCTTTAAGTTGTAGATCGCCTTATTTGGGCGGCATAAGCATTTGAACCCATGGAAATCACGTTATTGCTATGTGAGATTTGAAACTGCGTAGATTTTTGTATCGGGTTTTAAGGGTTAGAATTTGCATAGACTTACATATTGCTTTGTGAGCTTCATAATCTACATAAACTGCCTTGTTTTTTGTGAGGATTTGGATCAACTTAGATCGCATTATTTGTTGTGTGAGTATTTGAAACTTTGCATCCATCACACGGACATGATAGCGTGTCAGTAGTAAAAATGTCTCAATATATGCTTACAAAACAAAAATACTTATCAGCTTACATTTATTCCAGTATTTTGTTCTTACCCATGAGGTACTGTTGTTCTTTGCCTGGAGCATGTTTGATAACCATAGAAGTGTATGAGTGGAATATATTTACTATGATACTGGATCCCTCTGAAAAGCATTGGATCCTAGTTCCGGCGCAATCTGGATCCGGATTCCGGAATGCAATCTAGATTCTCTGTGGATTCCTCAGTGAGGAATCCACAGAGAATCCAGATTCCATTCTGGAATCCAATCGGAATATGGAAGGATCCGCGGGAATCTGGATGTCTGGGCAAGGAAAAACGGGCCCGTGTTTGACTTTTTTATTTTTAATTTTAAATAAAGTGAAAATGAAGACGGTGAAGAAGAATATGGAATTGGAATGTTGAAGCATATAGCATCGATCAAATAAAGAAACGATCATGAAATTAATCTCACGATTTATTATTATTTGCATCGATAAGATTTGATCGTAATAAGTATGAAGACCATTTCATTTGCATCGATCAACCTTGATCGAATATGATGGTAAAGATCACTGTAATATATTGGCATCGATCAGCCATGATCGAGCAAGCGTTTAATATCATTCCAGATTAACATTCGATAACCTCATCGGTATATTAAACATGTTATTTGTTATTGACCGATTAGCATTAACTAATCATAATGCATATTAATTTGAATAGAAGTTTGATTAGCATTTACATGGTATCAGAGCCACGTTAAGGAGGATCCAAGCAGCGATCGAACTTGAGATATTCAGATTTAAATAAGAGTATATCACATTCCTCTCTATGGCAAGTACAATAAGATTTGAAGATAGGTTAGGAGGAAACAACTTCTCATCATGGAAATTCAGAATTATGGTGATCTTGAAAGAAAACAAAGTGGACTCATTCGTGAAGGAGAATAAAACAGAACCTAAGAATGATCCTGAAAAGACTACATGGATTGGAGGAAATGACAAAGCCATGAAAATTATTGTAGATGCAGTCAGAGACCACATCATGCCAATTTTAACAAGACATGAGACCGTGTACCACATGTTTAAAGCACTTGAGAGTACTTATGAGATAAACAACTCCAGTAGAACATTGGCTCTGAAGAGACAAATGAATCATATTAGTATGAATAAAAGAGAATCCATAAACGCATACTTTATGAGGATATCTACACTAAGGGACCAACTTGCAACACTGGGATATCAAATTGAAAGTAAGGAGTTAACACTCATAGCCATAGATGGTCTACCAAACTCATGGGAGACATTTATTCAATGGATATGTGCAAGATCTAAATTTCCTAAATTTGATCAACTAAGATCAGACTGTCTACAAGAGGAATCTAGATAGTTAAAGAAAGGATTCAACCAGAAGAATGTAGATGAAGATCTCCATGTCTTCAATGCAAATTCTCACAAGAAAGGAAAGAAGGAGCACTTCAAGAAGAGGAAAAGCTATCATGAGAAGGGTTCATCCAAGAAAGATGTTTCACAAATCCAATGTTCCAGATGCGATCAATATGGGCACTATGCAGTCAGAGATCTTGATAGAACAAAGCAACAAACATCATTTGCCAAAGCAGGAAAGTCTAAGACAGAGCATGAATCCGAAAAATATGTATTCTAATTTGCACTTTCAAATCAAGTATCAAATAAATCCAACACTTAGGTTATAGATAGTGTATCATCAAGGCAACTCTTATGGGTTCAGGGAACTCTTAGACTTCGTGGTAGAAGAAACTGACGAGGAAGTGACAATTGGAGATGACTCTACACATCTAGTCAGAGGTGTTGGAACATGTACCATCAAATTGAAGTTTGGAATCTCTGTTCAATTCACCGGAGTATTATTTGTACCAGCTATCAAGAGGAACTTGGTTTCCATATCTGCACTTGAAGACAATGGATATAGGGTTACCTTCATGGATAGTAAAGTGTTGGCATGGCCAAAGAACTCTACTTTTAAGAAGGCTCAAACCATAGGTTATAGACAAGGATATCTATATAAATTATGCACTGAGCCAAATCTTGCCCTAGTTCATGAAATTGCAGACTCTAATGAAATATGGCATAGGAGATTAGGACACCTCCATTTCCGTACCCTATCTTCTACGGAAAAACTAGTCACAGGTTTACCCAAACTCAAACAATATCATTCAGGGGCATGCAAGGGGAGTGCCTTAGGGAAAAACACAAAAGGTTCTTTCCAAAGTAGTTCTAGTAAAACAAATGATGTATTAGAATTAATCCAGTCAGATTTATGTGGACCCGTGTTTGTACCTTCTTTAGGGGATTTCCGATATTATGTAATTTTTGTTGATGACTTCTCTAGAAAGACCTGGATCTATTTCCTCAAATGTGAAGAATCTGAGGAGAACCTTAGAAGGTTTAAGGAATTCAAATCCCTTACAGAAAACTCTTCTGGGAAGAAAGTTAAAACATTAAGGACAGATAATGGGAGAGAATACACATCAGATATTTTTAAAGAATTTTGTAAAAACGTTGGGATTAAGGGAGTTCACTGTACCCTATAACCCTCAACAAAACGGGGTTGCTGAAAGGAAAAATAGAACTATTGTAGAAGCTGTTAGGGCAATGTTGCTTAATCAAAACATAGAAACATCACTTTGGGCAGAAGCCCTTAAGTACTGCTGTCTACATGCAGAATTGATGTCCTCACTCCCATATTGATGACAAAACTCCTGAAGAAGCTTTCACTGGTGTAAAACTAGACATGAGTCACTTGAGGATATTTGGTTGTCCTGTCTACATTCATGTGCCCAAAGAGAAAAGAACTAAGCTAGAACCTTCTGGGAGAAAAGGTATTTTTGTAGGCTATAGTGAAACTTCAAAAGCTTATAGAATATATGTGCCTGGTCAGAGACAGATTGAACTAAGCAGAGATGTGATTTTTGAAGAAGACATAGCTTTTAAAAGAGCTAGAAATTTTATTGAGTTAGAAATTCAAACTTCCCCAATAGACCTAGAAGAGGATCTTACCCCAGATATTTGGAGGGGGTGCCCTAAGGAAGATATAAATGAAGAACAAATCATATCATTGGAACATCCTAAGAAGAGACAACTCTGGGCTACTAAGACAATGAAAGAAGCAAAGACTTATGCAGCTCCGTCAGGGACTTTAGAAAGAGTAAAAGACCTACGAGATTCTCTAGTTATGTTGATGAGTGAATTCATCAAATCAGAACCTGCTAATGTTACAGAAGCTCTCCAGCACCAAGTATGGAAGGAGGCCATGAAATAAGAGTATCAATCCATCTTGAAATATGACGTGTGGAAGATAATACCTAGGGCAAAAGAGAACTTTGTTGTTTCTTCCAAGTGACTTCAAAATCAAGCATGTTGCAGATGGCAATATAGAAAAACACAAAGCAAGATTTGTAGCCAGAGGCTTTTCACAAAAGGAGGGAATTGATTATGAAGAAACTTTTGCACCAGTTACTCGCTATACCTCAATCAAAGAAGTCCTAGCCATTGCAGCAACCAAAGGATGGAAAGCCCATCAAATGTGTTGGCTAAATATTTTGCAAGTCACTAAGACTACAACTTGCAAAACGTGTGTTTTAGGCAGCAGTATGTGAGATTTCTCTCTCCTCTAAGCAATAGGGGAGGCTCCCTTCTTACCGCAGGTGTCTTCAAGTAGAACTAAACTGTAACACATACAGTTCACCTTGCAACAGTAATACCGGTGACTCGATGATTGACGTAAGAACAATCAAACGAGGCAGTAGTTGATTTATCTAAAGACGAGGTGATACAATGAGCTCAAAGTCTCCTGTCCTCACCTCGAATAAGTAATCTAATCTATTGTCCAATACTGAAGCTCAAAGTCTTCAGTCCTTGGAGTGTATCAGCCACTAATTTCTATAGTAATCCTGATTCCCTGAACCACAAAGTCTTCAGAAAACTTGAATTAAAGATGCTCCAATGATTTAAACAAAGAAACTATTTTGATTTGAACAAGGATCAACAAGTGCAACATAAG
>MU224907.1:2186199-2200303 GCA_018584345.1 Thuja plicata
GATGACTGATCCTGCCAAATATAGCTTCTTGCAAAACCTCGACACCCTTAGAGAAAAACTCCTAGCAATCATTTGAGAATTGCGTAGGGTTGCCCCAATTTTGGGGAATGCAAAATTGAGGACAACAAAATGGATGTAAAAACTGCATTCTTAAATGGGACTATTGAAGAAGAGGTCTACTTAGAGCAACCTGAAGGATTCGAGATCCACAGTGTAGATTCACATGTGTGTAAATTGAAGAAAGCCCTAGATGGACTTAAGAAGGCTCCCAGAGCCTGGTATAAAAGAATTGACAATTACCTCATGGAATTAGGTTTCTTGAAAAATGATGCAAACCCAAATCTCTACTTCAAGAAAATCAAAGGTGAGATATTAATATTGATATTATATGTTGATGATCTGTTGATTACAGGAGAGGATCACCTTATTGATCAGTGTAAGAAGGATCTAGCCTCAGAGTTTGACATGAAGGACTTAGGTCTATTACACTACTTCCTTGGATTAGAAGTCTGGTAGAAATTAGATGGCATTATTCTGAATCAAGGGAAGTACACCCTTGATATATTGAAGAGATTTGGAATGATGAATTGTAGATCTATGTCATCTCCCATGGAAACAAATCTTCAGAAATTGAAGGAAGCAACAACAAATTCTCAGTTAGCAGATCCAACTCTCTATAGATAGATGATTCGATCTTTGATGTACTTGGTCAACACCAGACCATATATCTGTTATGCAATGAATGCTTTGAGTCAGTTTATGTGTGAGCCCAAGGAGATACATCTTGTTGCTTTGAAGCATATAATGAGGTACTTTCAAGGTACTCTTAATTATGGTCTCAAATATGGAAAGGTTTATTTAGATTTTCATGGATTCACAAATTCAGATTGGGCTGGAAGCGTGACCGATCGGAAAAGCACCTCAAGATGTTGCTTCAGTTTAGGATTGGCTATGATATCGTGGATAAACAGAAAACAATCTTCAGTGGCTCAGAGTTCTACAGAAGCCGAATACATTGTAGCTTCTATGGCTGCAAGAAAAGTAGTATGGCTCAGAAAACCTCTTGCGGGATTATTTGGTGAGCCTTTGAAACCTACTATTATCCACTGTGATAATCTGAGTTGTATTAAGCTTTCAGTGAATCCAGTATTTCATAATAGATCTAAGCATATCGAGATTCCTTATCACTATGTGAGAGACATGGTAGAAAGGAATGTAATCCAGTTGGAGTATATCAATACAGGAGAACAAACAACACACATACTTACCAAACCTCTCTCTAGAGTGAAAGTTGAACACTTCAAAAAGGGTCTTGGTATGATTGAAATGTAAGTGTTACATGTATCCATACCAATATATTAGATGTTTAATGTGTAAACTTCTTTTGTCATATGTGTGACTATGACTTTATGGGCCCCACCCCCTGTGTACATTTCTGAAAGGTGACGATCTTTTAGATAATGAACATTTGTATTTGACACTATAAGGTGACGATCTTAGAATGTCCAGTAGATTGATATCATGTGACTTGATATCATTATTCATGGATTTGTCATGATTTGTTATGGTAGACATTATGTGACATAATGTCAGTGCACATACCATAACTAGGATATATGAGGAGAATGTAATGTTCTTGAGTACATTATATCCTTTAGTATCATGAGATGGGTGATACTTCATATCATGAGATTAGGTGATATACCTTATCACGAGCAATGTGATAACTCTTATCATGAGTGAGGTGATAAAGATTTCATCATGAGTTATGTGATGTACTCTATCACGAGTTATGTGATAGCTATTATCTCAAGTCTGGAAATGATTGTGTTCTTTCTCATACTCTTTATCTTCCCTAGCTAAGAGGGAGTGTTGAATCATATAGCATTGATCAAATAAAGAATCAATCATGAAATTAATCTCACGATTTATTATTTATTTGCATCGATAAGATTTGATCGTAATAAGTATGAAGACCATTTCATTTGCATCGATCAACCTTGATCAAATATGATGGTAAAGATCACTGCAATATATTGGCATCGATCAGCTATGATTGAGCAAGCATTTAATATCATTCCAGATTAACATTTGATATTATCATCGGTATATTAAACATGTTATTTGTTATTGACGGATTAGCATTAACTATTCATAATGCATATTAATTTGAATAGAAGTTTGATTACCATTTACATGGAAATATGGAATTGGATATTAAGTTTACTATTTTAATTTTTAATTTTAAATATGAAATATGGCTTGTGATTTTCAGCATGTAATGATATTTTGAGACTTTTGCAAAGTATGAATATGATATAATCATATATTGACAATTATGGATTTATCATTTTATGAGAATCACGCTTCTAACTTCTTATTATTATGATTACCATTATATACATACATACATACATACATACATATATATATATATATATATATTCGAAAATGCCTATATATATACCCGCAGAATCGGGATCTAGCCCAATTTTTTTTTTGCCGAATCCCCGAATCCGAATCCGAACCCGAACCAGAATCAGGATCGGCTACTGAGCATATTTATAATTATAACAGGCTTCATTTATTTGGTTTTCCTTGTTACATAAATAGCAATATACAAATAAATCGATCTTTATTTATTTTTCAAGATTACAGTAGCAAGAGTTGTTGGCTCTGTTACTTTTGATCCTGCTATTTAGCTTACAAAAAGAAATCATTCTATGTTACGCAGTGAAGGGCTCGTGATTTGCGGAGTACTGGACTTGTATTGTGGTTTTTGTGAAAGGGTGGGGAATGTTTAAAAAGGAAGATTCCAAGCATCCAATAATGTCAGTGTTGGAGAAGGGCGTTATGAGATAATAAATCTTTTAATATTACTGGCAATCAACTTCACAAACTTTAAAGATTACTGTTACAAACATATTAGTGGAAACATGACTATATAATTCTATTTGATTTGAATGCTTGAAGATATGCATCTATGTTCAAGTATCATTGTTTTGTTGAATAAGTCATTGATTTTAATTTTTCTTTAATAAGTGTATTGGTGAAATTTGTATAGCTTTGTCCCATTTATTTAATTTAGTGCTTATTTCTTCATTCTACTTTGTCAAGGTAATGAGAATCATTTGAACTAATTATGCTGAGAGGTACTATAAGTTGTATATGGGTTCATGTTAATATTTTATGGTTCAAGATTAGGATTATGATTTAGTCAAAACACAATTAGAGTTAGAGTGGCCATTAGAATTCAATTGAAGTTATAGCTTCATTTAACTCTTCTTAATTGTTTGAAATTTGATATCTCTCAGCGTCTTTTACCTAAATTTTATAAAATATAGGTATGCCAGATATATTTGCTGTCTCCAATTGTCGTATATGTCTTTTGTCTTCTATAAAATTGATCGCTGCATCTCTGCCTTATTTCCTATATGATCATCATGTCGATCTCTATCTTCTAATGTTGATAATCTTGATCATCCTTAACAAAAAACATTTGTTAATGAGGTCGCTGTTTACTTTGATATATAATCACTACCTTAAATATTAATTTCTTTTAATAAAATCACAATGTATTTGTAATATTCCTAACTGGCTGTACTGGCAACTACCGGCAATATTTCGTGGATTTGGACGGTTTATGGTTTAATAATAGGAGAAGTGTGACTATGTTTAATTTCTGTTTTAAAATTCTTCAACATATGGTGCATTCGATACTCAAGATAAATCCCCACATCACTACTGCTGGAAATTGCATCAATTTATAACTACCAACAAAATAGTTGTTTTGCAAAACATGATCAAAACATAATACGCACAAAGACAGTTGGAATCATGAAAACAAATATTGCGTTCTTTTCCAAAATAAATATCATGCACTGGAATGGAGAAATGTGAATCGATACTAAACTGTGCACCTCATAAAAGACTGCAGCTGCAATGGACGGCTTTCATCTGAGGGCGACCTGCTGGCCACACCTTGATCACGCCCAACGGCTGGAGCTGTAACTGCCTGCTAGCGTGGGAAGTACTCACGCGCTGTTCCACTGTCGACTGACTTGCTTGCCAGCCCGCACACCAAACCTCCTAACTCCCGTGCGGCTGTAGCTGCTGGTCGTTACCTGTTGATGGCGCAACAAACATTCAATGCCACACAACACCCCACGGGGTGGTTGGGACTGCAGTGAGTTTATGCCTGGCGTCCAATCTCACGTGGTTACCGCTCACACTGCTAACTCTAACTCACGCCACCCTTTCAGCAAAGACGGCTGCCACTGTTTAACCTTCCCTTCCTTTCCACTGGTTATATCTATGGCGTATCCTCAGAAAACGTTGAATGCAGAGCTGGGGGAGAATACGGCTATGCTTAGAATGATTTTTGGAAGTTCAGTATATTCGCAGAGGCCCTACTATTAAATCCAACTCAGTAATTCCTCCCCAAATGCAACAGTCCTGTTATTGAAATCTGAATCTCCTTTACTGCTGAAATGTATCGATTTTCTTCAATGCTGGGTAATAAAACTGAGAGTCAACCTTCCCTTATAACTTACTTGTTTAAAGCTCCATTGTGAAATCTGTTTCAATTTTGAAGACCACTTGTGAAATCTGTAGTAATTCCACCCAAGTGAGAAAATGTTGGGGCTACATCCAGTTTTCTCAGAATTCTTCCCAAGGGGCTACGTCCTTAAGAATACTCAGTCACATTAAAGCAACCAGTTATAATTCTCAATTTCATAAATTCTTATTGTGCTTTCCAAGGAAGATTGCCTTCCTTTTATCACCTCGAAGTGAGGGTCATAACATCCGAGTAGGCAATGTGGGATAAAAAAGCACTTTTGTCCTTTAGTCACTTAAGTCACTTTATAAAATAAAGTAACTTAAAATTATAACATTAAAGTGACTTTATAACAATACTTTATAAAATAAAGTATCCCAACCATATAGTCTGACTCAGATATAAAATAAATGTCCAAGTAGCACCTGTGACTGACTGGCATCCTCTGAAAAGCGGCCATTAGACTATCCGGATGGCTAGATAGACTAATCAGGCATAAAATTGCATTACTGCAGAGAAGGGGACATTACAGTATTGTCTTTAATTTGTCAAACAAGGAAATGTATATGTTTGTCTCAATGCACAGGTATAATTGCCACATGAAGGGAAACAGCAATTAAAATTTCTTTAAAGCCTTGTTTCTAATCGAAACACCATTCCAGGCAGTGAATTATTGTTTAGAAGTCTCTGCTGATGCTGTTCAAAGGAGTGCATACAATTAGTCAGTTCCTTTCCAACGATCTTGAGTTTCATAGAATCTGCTGTTACCTTTTAGTAAATCTGAATCATATCTCTCTGAGTTCCATATCCTCCTTTCTTTTGCGGCTTTAACTTTAGATCCTTTTGGTAGTATGTTTAGATATATGATCTTAACTTTATCCACATCATTTGGCTTCCACTCACTTAAACATCAATTATAAAATCTAGCAAACACAACATATTGAACTACGTCTTGTTCTTTACTTCCATGATAACTAGACATTACACGAAATTATTGCTTAAATTTACACGACCATATGATATATAGTAATGCTTATGTTGTCCAACATTATAATATTAATCAACTCCTCATATTTGACATTAATGATGACTTCATCTTCATACCTTTGACATTGATGATGCTTACACTAACAATCTTGTCCATGCTTGTAAAACCCTTTGACATCAGTGGCAATATTTCCAACAAAAACCCTACACTCAATTTTGAATTTCTATCACCTTAAATAATAAAACATACTATATAATTTGGCCCAAATTAATATACTCTAAAAGTATAAAATACCACGGGCTAGACTAGTAAATATTAAATAAATTATTTTATTCTCTTCTAAGTCCACAAAAATATTGGAATTAGCATATTTTCCATGAAATCAAATAATTAAAAACAGGACATGACAAGTCTGCCCTTCCCAAAATTGCTTGTCCTCCAGCAATGCAATCTCAAAATACTCTACTCCTTTTTGATCAACCAACTATATGTCACAAGGTTCCCAACCCTTCATAAGAAATTTGCATGTTCTTTGGCATATCTGTAAAACCTCTATGAGTTTCTCAAGTGAATTTATAAAACTTTCTCCATAACATTTTGATAAAATGTAATGTCCCCTTTTAAGGCATCGACATTTTCTAGAGGTTAACCTGTGACTTTGGTCCCCGTAGGATAACATGGTGATTAGGGGATTCATTTGAGGGTGTTCTATGGCTCTTCAGCTGACCTTTTGGTGCTTATTTCAGTATTCTTTAGCTCAGTGTCCTAGTTTATTTGTGGTGTGCCTTCCAGGCATCATTTTGGACACTGTGATTCACACTTACTATTTTTAGTAAGTCAATTGGATGTTTTGCTCATACTTACTATTTATAGTATAAGTCACCAGGGTGGTCATTTGGCATCATATCTATATCTGAAAAGTGGATGGATTATTCTCATGAGTTGATATTGGCAATTATCAGGTATTTAATGATCTAAGCTAAATTATTGAAGTTAAATCAAGTTTAATTTAGGGAGAAAATATAAAATTTTAATTAAGTAATAAAGTGACTTTAAGTTAATTAAAATTATTTAAAGGGTCACTTTATTATCATTCCCAATTGTGAGTAAATATGAATATTAAATGTAGGAAATTTAAATAGAGTTTCCAGAAACTTCATGAGAGGATCATAAAAGGAGATTTGAGGAAGTCATTTGATATACTTGGCTTATTTATTTTCTATTTGAGAAGCTTGAGAGCTTTGGCTTTCATTTATAGGAAATCAAAGGACGGAAACCCTTGGAGTTTCTCAGTGGTTTGGATGGATACCCAAATCCGTCTTTGGTGTGGATTCATCCAGGATTCACCATTGAGCATATTTGTGGGTTTTACATCATTTGGAGCTTCAACCAGATGGGTTTGAAAGGACATCATATCAACTAGGGTTTGAAGTTTATTTGCAGGTGGAAGACATATTGCTTTAGATTTTGGGGTCTAATTGCCATATTTTCATAATACCTTGGATGTCTAGGGTTTGACAAGCATTTTGTGAAAGGTTCTGAAGAATACTTGAATGTTGAAGGCTTGCTACAGTGGTGTAAAGAGTGATGCTATAGTGACTAGAATAATGCTTGCAGCAGGTTTAGAATTGTTTGAGCAAAGGCTTGATAGTATTTCATTGCTAAGCTGTGCAGAGGGTTTGAGTGCTTACTTCTGAGTTCTAGCGCTAACCTTTGGAGGTGATTTAAGAAGCATTTCAAACATTTGGGACAGCCTCATCCTTGTTTCAATTCTGCCATAAAATCAGATTTATATTCAGTTCGTAATCAGAGTTGTAATCAACAGCCATAAATTGTTGATTGGCATTTTATGCATCATAATATTGAAGGCAAAATTGGGTATGCCATTGTATTGAAACTCATTGAGTTCAATAAGAAAACTTTGCTGTTCAGAACTATATCAGACTTCTGATTTTAATTCCAGTCCATATATTTGTTGTTATTTCTTATGTTAAATGTTTTTGTAATTGCTTCATATCATGGCAAAAACATCTATACATTGAAAAATCACAAAATACATACACTACAACTCAGAAAATTGCATTAGACATTAGAAAATCAGATTGCATGCCACTTGTTTGACAATTTGTCAAACTACCAAAACTGAAAATTCAAGGTAGAATAAGGGTGGGATATGATTTGTAACATACATGCTTTTGAGGGGACATGAAAACTCCATCCTTTTAGTTGTGATTACAAAACCAATGAAAATCAAAGCACCATAAAAACAATACCTTAAAAGGAGCCATACTAATGAACTTGTGATGAGTGACATTGTAGTAAAAATATCTAAGATACAATCAATTGATCAATGCTACCATTTGGTTTGTAGTATACCTCAAAAAAATTTCCATCAATTACCTTCCTTTATCTGTTTGTCCTTATCTATGTATATGCACTAGCACCAAACAACTGAGACCAAAAGCTTTTGAAATTTCTTACAATGATATAAATCCAATTTTATAACATAAAGGATAATTATAATGGTCAATGCATCCTCCATAATAGCATATACACATTCTGGAAATTATTACTACATTTATCTCTATAATGCTAAAGCACACATTGTTGAAATACACACAAATAGACCCAAACTTCAACTTAAGAGATGTTAATTTCAGCTTCATGGACTAATTGAGAATGACATGAATAAGTAGAGGAACAACAGTACCAAAATACACACAACAAAACATTTAGAATTAAATATGTAAACAACCATTGTTTGCCTCGTTGGGTAAACTAGTTAAATGCCAAAGGTAAATACACAGAACATGATAAAGATATGCCGGAGAACAGTTCTTCTATTAATTCGTCCACTTCATGTATACAAATGATTACAGCGATATCAAATTCCCGTCTACACCAAGATGCCTTACCAGAAGGTAGTACATACAATATATCTGGGCCAAAGGGGTGCGACACCAACCGTCGCAACTGTACCCCAACTACCTATCCTTCCTTCGACCGACAAACTAAATATCGACACATAACAATATATCATTATTCCCAACATCATCCCCCCAAAAAAAGAAGTCGCCTCCGACGACTTTCAACAAAATGGAGACACTGTATACAACTAAACATAACAAAATCATGACTAAGAAGAAGGGGGCTAAGGGAGCGTCCCTGAAGAGGCTGACTACATGGCTAAAGAATCCAACCGAGCGTGTAGCTCATAGACCTGCTGTATCCTCGCTTGCAAGTCCCGCTCCACAACCATCCGATGCTCCAAAGTTGTCTTCACCATCATAGCTGCCTCTAGGAGCTCCTTCTCCTTTGTATAAGATTCCTCCCGAGCCTGTGTCAAACCAAGGTGCAAGGCACTCCTCTCTTCACTGGCCTCTGCGAATTGCTGCTCAAAAGAGGATTTCTCCTCAGCCAACCCAGCCTTCAAAGCTACCCTCTCTGTCCGGACGGCCTCCAACTGAGCCACCATGGCGACTCTCTCTGCTGTCCAAGTTGTCTGCTGGCTAGCCAACTCCTGTGTACGGCAAGCCAAATCTCCCTCGACTTCCCCCAACCGGGTGGCCATCTCCTCCCGATCTCTCCGTGCGGCCACCCGAGCAACCTCATGACCTGTGGAAATATTCTTCGTATGCTTCAAGGTGTAATAGCCATCCCTGAAGGCTTGCTCTATCTCTCGAACAAGAGCCTCCACTCTGCTCTCCACCACTGGCTCACCGACTGCCCAGGCATTCAACATCTCCACAATCTCTACAGCTGGCCATCCACCTAACTCAAAACAAGTTGCAAAGGCTGTGGAGCAACCAACTCTCACAAAGGACAGTTCCGCTCCAAATCCTCAACAACACTCTCTAGAGCCCGAGATTGGGTAGAAGCCACTACCCGACGTCCTCGTACAATCATGTCTGCTAAGTTGGCCTCAACATCCTCCCCGACGGGCTCCCTTCGAGGCTCCAAAGGTGCGATGAGCTCCTCATTCCTAGGCAACCCCACGGTGACCACTGGACTCTTCTCGGCCAAGTGCACGGCCGACTCCTCTACCAAGTCCATTGCACAGTCCTCCTTTGCCAAGTGCTTAGTGTGGTCCCCTGCAGGTGAGGCCTCTTCCTCCAAGTCGACAACCTCCGGAAGCACATCCCGTCAAGGAGAGAAAATTGTCGCTCCAACGGGTGCTAAGGGTCTCATCTGAAAGCACCTACTAAGCCAAGTGCGCATAGCCTCGATGGAACAAGGATCAGCGGCAGGTGGTAGATCATCCATTAACCCGGCATCGATCGTGACCACTACATCGGTCTCAACCACATCCAAACGAACCTGGCCCTCCCTCACTTTTGAAGGCTCCTCCTGACCAACTTGCTCCATCTCACCTCCAGGCACATCTCCACAATCCAACTCCTCAGGTCTGGACTCAGCCACTCCCTCAGTTACTATTGCCTTTGAAGATCCTACAGCTACCTCCGCTGAAGGCAATGCCTCTACTGTAGCCATTTGTGGTGGAGTCATGGTCACTGGCGTCCATGGCTGACCAAAAGCAGGAATGGAGACCGTGGCCCCCAACACCCCTTTTGCCAGAGGAGCCAACTATGCCGCAGGTGGTGGTGGTACGACTGAAACTAACTCTTGCACCAAAGGTGGTGACGGTACAGGTGTCATACTAGTGTGCGAATCTGGCCAAATGTTGGGATCGATGTGGATGTCACCACCGATACTGCTGGAGTCAAGTGTGGCGTGTCTGACAATACCAGTCGAGTAAACAGAAATTGTGTGGGCGCGGGTGTAGGTATAGAGGCGGCTGTGGCAACTGCCACCTCCATAGGATCTTCCTCGGTTGTCTGACTGTCCCCCTCGTCTGAGTCACTAGAGCTCTCAGACGTCTCCTCTCGGTCACTATCGACGTCCTTTGACTCAGACCCCGAAACGGTTTCCCTTTGCCGCTTCTGTCCTGGGAGCACTTTCAGATCTATCGGTATGTCCAAGTGTCTCCAGCACATGATGGGTGGCTTGCTAGGCATCAAGGGACCGAGTGTCACCTCCAGTCGGTCGGCGGGAATCTATGTGCGTGTGGCATCCAAAAATAGGTCAATGGCGTAGTGCGGCATATAAAATGTCTTATGCTGCAGGGTCATGAATTTGTTCATCCGCTTTGCCAACAACGTAGCCCAATCATATAGTGTACCATTCATCAGGCCATTCATCAACACAATTTGGGGAAGTGCGATATCAGAAACACGACTCGACCCCGTAAGTCTACTCTTTACAACATCCATAATGCAACGCCAATAACCTTCTGCAATGAAGGACTTCTTCATCGCCCGTCTTTTTGATGCCTTTGCCACGGAATCTAGCTCTGCAGGTGTGAGGCTTCTGGATACCATTTTAATCCAATGCTCCTTTGTTTCCCTCGGCATCTTCCTTGCCTTCATATCAATCTTTCTTCCATTGCGTCCTGGTATGCCAAACACCCGTGTAAACTCTGTCGTCATGAATGCAACCCTCGCATCCCACCCAAGGTAGGACAATGTGCTCACCCAGGAATGTCTGTTGAAGGTCGCAATCATAGCTTGCAGTGCACCTTCGTAATCCTTAATGCAAAATACGAGCATCTGTATTGCCCATTGCACCTGCGCATTCCTCAAACTTCTCTTTACCAAATCATTGTCGGGTGTAACTTGCCACCACTTCCGACATTCCAACCCATTCAAACCCTCGAACGCTACCGCCTGTGCTGTAACTGTATCTTTCTGAGGAGCCGGCGCCATCTGAACTTTGGGCCTCAACTTCTCCTTGCCGCTATTGGAACTAGCATCCATTCTCCCTGCAACTTTTACTCTGGATGGTAACACTTGGGCGTTGTTATCCATGCTCTTGCTCGAACTACTTGCCTGTGTCTGCAACTGTGCTTTCCAGCGCCGCTTTCTTGCCAAATCTGTTTAGAATTTTGCCTTTTCCTTCAAACGACTATAAGCAGCTCCCCAGTTCTTGATTACAGGGATTATTCTTTCCAGATTTGCATGTAGTTTCACTTCAAATTTGCAATTGGCTTTGGAAACTTTTATTCAGGGGATTATGTCCTGGACTTGAATCTTCAATTAACAATAGAAGTAATTAAAGAGTCTTTGCCTCCCTTTCCCCTGGAGAGTAATTTTGTCAAATGGATAGCTTGGTAGTGCTTGACTATTCTTATTTGTAGTTCCCAACCAATGCTTTAACTCATCCAAAGCTCAGAAATCCATTTATTAGTCTGAAATGAGAGAATCAATAGTTAGGTAACAAACAACAGTGACAGTCATTGGCACATTCCCCTTGCATCCAGTATTGTTCTCTCAAGTTGTAGTTCAGGCTGTTAGAAGTGAAATGCCAAATCAGCACCACTCAGAAACACAACTCAACAGATGGTTGTTTCACGAAACGAGCTCCCCTATGAAATCTTGCCCGAATTTTCAACTTCTCACTCTAAGTTATTTTGTCAAACAGTTTTGCTGGTAGTTCTTTTGTCAGGAATTTGCAAGTGTCTATCAGAAATACAAATGTAACATTTAACTGAAAAATAACATCTTCAAGCTAAGTTTCAGCAACATTAGCAAAAATATGAAGCCAAACTGATTACAACTGACAATTTTCTTTGCTGCTATTAATTCACAGAGTTATATAAGAACATTGGACCAGAAGATCGAGAAATACAATAATATCGTCTTTAAACTTATATGGCCATTAGCAGCAAATACTGAAACAAGATTCGGGGTTACCTTTCACAATCCCTGTGTGCTTCCAGATGTATAGCATCTAATTCATGTTCACAACCTCCTGGTTCATGAGCACAGAATAGCAGAATGCAATGGTGAAGTGGCATCCAATACTCATGCGCAAGGATTGCGTGAATCCCTATAAAGATGCCCAAGTTCCTACTCTAATCTCCAACAACAATTGAATCATTGAAGGACTCTATCTTGAATTATCATGCTGTGTTCATTCATAGCTACTAAAAAAGGTTATTAATATTCAGTTCACCGCTGAACATCAAACGTATAGAAAGCGCCAATATTAGTCTTTCAATGATTCCTATGTTGTCAATGACTGGGTTACTTCCAGCACTAGCCTTTCACAACTCTCAGTTTGATACCAATTTCACAAACTCCACACATATGAAATCCCTCTTCCCTGATTGCCCATTTGCCAATATTATAGACCTTCGATCAATCTTACAGGCTTCCATTTATGCAGCTAAAACAAACCTTCGAGACATTTGGAGACCAATAATCACGGCCAAGCACTATACTGACTTCCACAACATACAAATTCATCAAAACCAAATGAGGTAGCAACGGGTTCTCACACCCAGCAAATCACCGCACTGGATAATAAAGTGACGTGGTTCGAGAGAAACGCATAAGCAAGAATATTATGCGACCACAGCTATTCCATTTATGACAAAACATCAAGAACTTCAATATTTAACCAGCAAAAACCAGGCACTTTGCAAACAAATGAACCAATGAAATCCTTGCTCTTCAATTATTCTGCCCAGAAATATATTCCCTCCAAAGTTACGACACTATTATTATACCTTGCACACAATTAATATTTACCCAGTATTTTAATTGTGCTTGCCCTTTTATAAGTTCTTTATATTCAAAATAATTTTCCCGACTATAGTGGAGTACTTTAATTTATTGAGCGAGTCCAATGATTTACGAGATTAATATTTGACCTTAAAACATTTGTCCAGCTCCAAATATATAACTCACGGAAACTTTAATTGGGCCGGCTATCATGATAATTTCAATTATTTCTCTCAACTATTGTTTGTGTTGGCTAAATATTTTGCAAGTCACTAAGACTACAACTTGCGAAACGTGCGTTTTAGGCAGCAATATGTGAGATTTCTCTCTCCTCTCAGCAATAGGGGAGGCTCCCTTCTTACCGCAGGTGGCTTCAAGTAGAACTGAACTGCAGCACATACAGTTCACCTTGCAATAGTAATGCCGGTGACTCGATGATTGACATAAGAACAATCAAATGAGGCAGCGGTTGATTTATCTAAAGACGAGATGATACAATGAGCTCAAAGTCTCTTGTCCTCACCTCGAATCAGTAATCTAATCTATTTATCCAATACTGAAGCTCAAAGTCTTCAGTCCTTGGAGTATATCAGCCACTAATCTCTATAGTAATCTCAATTCCCTGAAGCACAAAGTCTTCAGAAAACTTAAATTAAAGATGCTCAAATGATTTAAACAAAGAAACTATCTTGATTTGAACAAGGATCAATAAGTGCAACATAAGAATACATATATTGATTCTCAAAATGACAACACAAAGTCTGTCAATCTTTCTTCCTTTATTTCAAACGCTTAACTCTCTTACAATGAAGCACAAAGTCTTCAGAACTCAAGGGTTTTGCCTATAGTTTATTTGCACAAAACAAAACATGAAGAATTACAATGAGCTCTCTCCTTTATATAGGAAAAGAGGAGAGAGAAAAGTGGAGAAGAAAGGGGAAACCCTTAACCACTTTGATTTATTCAATCCTTATCTCTAACTAACTAACAAACTTT
>MU224907.1:2232991-2249424 GCA_018584345.1 Thuja plicata
ATTATTTATATTTATTATATATTTTTATTATAAATATTATTATTACTTTAATATAATAATAATAATGATTATCATTATTATTATTGTTATATAATAATAATGATAATAATTATCATTAATTATATTTTTGTTCGAATACATATTATCGACTAAGAATGTCAAATGAAGAATATCCACTCAAAGCCGAATGTCGATTAAAGAATTATCATTGAAGAATGTCGATTGAATAATTAAACATTAATTATTATATTCGACTTGCATTGATGTGTGTAACGTTTTATACGTTAAAATAAACAATGTTTTGAATACCAATTATTATCGGTTCCAACGTATACATGAATGACAATAGATGACGGGGCAAGTATGAAGAGCCACGTCTCTAATGGACGTGACTCCTTAAGGAGTCACGTCTATTATAGACGTGGCCCTTCACTAATATGTTTACCATATTTAAAGCGGCAAATCTGAACATGGAAGGAACACATAGAAATCGATAAGTGCAGTTCTTTCATTGACCTTAGAGTAAAACAGAGATTGAAATATACAGATTTCAGCAAAGGTAAAATACTTCAATTATTATTTCCTCAATTATATTTAGAATTGAATCTTGATTTGATTGCATTTACACTTACACTGAAGTATAAGCTTTTCCTACTATAGTGAGTGTAGGGCATGTTTTCAGCATTATTTCTATATATGTTCAATCCACAATAGACTTATGTAAATAAGTCATTCTCATAGAAAATAGTATCTGTGAGATACTTGTAGAATATTATATGTTCTGGTTTTTACAGCTAAATGATAAAACTCTGCATAAGATTGTTGGATTGATTGTTAAGTGTTAACAATCAGAAGCTTGAGATCTTTGTAATTGTTTTTATACTAAGATACCGATGCGCCTGGGTTTATGTCGGATGCATGCGGATGCTGATTCCGGCATGGATGCCCTGTGGATGCCAGCTGGAAGCGCATCCCAGGCATCCGGATGCCTGAGGATGCCTCCCAGAGGCATCCAAACGCATCCGGATGCCTGGGATGCGCTTCTGGTAGGCATCCACAAAGCATCCGAAAGCATCTGCGGGCCATTGCCTTAGAAAAATTTAAAAAAAAGAACATTATTTTACCACTTAAAAAATAATTTATAAAATATTCGTTGAAATTTGTCAAAATATTCGTAGGTAGAGGGCATAGTTTTTTGAATAAAAATTTTTAAAATTTTTTTTTTATTGCTCTCGTTGAAGCAAGGTTGGTTCAGTATCAGTGCAAGCCTAAGCACGGATTTTTTCCTGCAATCATTTGGTATACTCGGGCGAGGCTCAGGCACGCGCATGAGCGGAGCTCCACGGGAGGACGGTGATCCTGAGTTTCGAAATATACCATAGCTGCTACAGACACTTCACTCCAATATTCCTTTCGTGAGTCCATAGGCTGCTGCAATCTAAAATTTAGCATATGTTAAAGTCTTACGTATTTGATATATATATAATTTTTCTTAGTGGGTATATTCAATAATTTATTATTTATATATTAATAATTTTTTAAATTAACATTTGAAACATTTTTAATTATTTATTAAAATGTTTTTAAAATTCTTATAATGCAATGAAATTTAATGTAATAATTGTATTTTTATGAATTTATTATTTATATTTTTCATATTTTAAAATAATCAAATTTATAGAAGACGAATTTAATTGTGAATTTTTTTCCGAATTTAATTGTGGCTGAACTCGAACCTTGTGACTTAGGTATATATAATATATAATATATAGTAATATATATATTATAGTATATAGTATATATAATATATAATATATAGTAATATATAGTATTTCTTTGTATATATAATATATAATATATATATATATATATAGTTTTAAAATATATATATATATATAAATGCATCCAAACGCATTTGCATCCCCCCAAAAAAAAATTTCACGCATCCGCGCACCTGCATCCCGCATCCGCACCCGAATTGTTAACTTAGTTTTTATACAATAAAAGATATACTTTTGGGTGTGGCTGGGTTTTTCCCTCGAGTACGAGGGTTTTCCCAGGGTATATCTGGTGTCATTGTGTTTCTTGCTTAATCTGTTATTTATTTATGCTATTCTGGTTCGAAAACTTAATGGTTCTTAGCAGCTTTAATTTCCATAAGTATAACTGGAGTATGACATATATTAAAACAATGTCTTGGCACATCAAAATTATAGAATATAATATTACTGTTAATATTACACAATCCTAATCTGTATGTGTATAAAATATAGGATAGATGTAATGATGTCTCTAGAACCCTAACAAACTACTCATTTCATTGTGGAGGGGAGATATGGTATACATGCAAGGAGGGCAAGTAGCCGAAGATCCATCTGAGCTAAGCAGAAGGTCAAATGGCGGATGTGCTAATGTGCTCCTGAACTCTAAAGAGTTAAGTAGAAGGCAATATGGCAGTTGTACTTTTGGACCCCTGAACTTGTTGGATAGGCTCAAAGATGCCTTGTATGATCTTCCACAGGTGCTCCATAATGCCAACAAATGGTTTGGATGGAACTTAAAAGGCATCTATTGAATATCTTGAAAGTTATAATTCTATATGTACATTATTGAATTTCGTGTTTATTTATTTTGTGATTCTAACATGGTTGCAGGTGCAAGATTAAGATACTAATACACATTTCCAAGCATCATCTGAACCCTAATTAGGGAAATTTAGGGTAAATCAAGTAAAATCCCAATAGGGGACATTACAAAGTTCCTTCCTAGCTAGTTCCTAGGCTCTCTCCACCTTCATTTAATTTTCTTTCTTAGTTTCTAAATTGCTGATCTCTCTAGTCCCCTTGGTCTAAAGCTTTCTTCTTTGGTTCCTTTTTATTCTTCTAAAAAATGGATATTCTTCTAAAAAATGGATGTGGGCCCTTATCTGACAATTCACCTACCGTATAAAAGCAAGAAACCTTAAGTGAAAATAAATCTGTTGTAAATACAGCATAAAATATGATATTTCTTTTCAATATTTAAGAAAATGATGCTTCCAATCAAAAGGAAGATGAAGCTGAATGGGACTAAAACAAACATAAACATAAATAGGAGCAGTTATACTTACATTGAAAAAGTGTACACTGCATGAAGATTATACATGAACACAAAGACACAAAAACACTCATTAAGAAACCATTAGGTGATTAAAATCAATAAAAAAGTTCCATATCATAATGAAGATATGATTTTGTGAACTCCATAGAAAATTTGCTACTCCTTCAAGAAAATTATGTGTCAATGATAAAAATATCAAAAAGCATGAACATGCCTGTCCAATGGATTCTCTCTTCCCCGTGTCAAGTCAATTTTAATGTTGCTGACTGCAACATCTTCCTCTCGAAGACTTATTCCTGTTGCTTTCTGTCAGAAATATTTAAATCTTCCAACAATCAAAGTACTGCTATATAGAAACCAAATTTAATATCAATGTGTAGTTTATGGGACTTGTAACATTTTATAACAACCATGAGAATGTGTATGGAACATAAATATAATGAATAAGAAAAGTGGTTTATGATGTATCACCTGCGAACAAACGATATCTTGCGGAGTGACTTCTTTAAAATGTTCAAGTTGGTCTGCTGGAACAGAATACTCATTGCAAAACTGCCTCCAAAAGAGATCAATATTATCAATAAATAAATCTTTAGCATTTCAAAATATGAACAATTATGAAAGTGTAGAAAATAACAACCGAAAAACCCACAATCACTTTATGTAACTTTTATTATAAAAACACTGTCTATATATTATCTCGAGTGTCACTAGACTAGTAACATTTTCTATATAAGAAATGAAGAGAAAAAGGAAAACTATGCAAGTCAGAAATGATCGGGAGAAAATTTCACTTTCAGAAAAAGTAGCCTTGCTGATTACAGAAATAACCTACATCTTTAAAGAAAAAGTGGAAAATGAGCAAAGTGCAGAACATTGTCGAAAGAAACAGTTCCATAGGTACCAATTCATGAAATGAGAAGCATGACATTTTCCATAGAATTTCTCTACAAGATAAATTTGATGTTCAAAAATTTGATGAACATAGGATGTCAGTTTATGTTCTCAGTTTTGTGTAGAAGTTTATATTTTAGTAATTAATGGAGTTCACCAATTTATGGTGTCAATTCCAAAATGTAAATCAAAACAAAAAGTTAAATTAGAATTAGTTTCATCTTTTTAAGTCAGTTGTGATAAGCATTTGAATAATTAAACACTTTTGGTATATCCAAGAAACCTGGTATTATTATAAACAATGAATGTTGATTTGTCCATTAACCAAACTTACTGATACCGTTTTACTCTGTACCTTTCAATACGACTGTAATATCCCTGCGTAAATATTAATATAAATATTATCTGGTTAAATTATTTCTTATAGAAACTTTTGTTTCCTGGCATTTAATTTAATAACAACTAAATATTAATAAAATTAAAATATAAAGGTTAAATACATAGATAATATAATATAAATACAACAAACGGTAGTAACTAGTAATAATTAACTCTTAATATTAATAATATAATATTGATATAATAATCAGTAATTATAATATAATATGATATCAATATAATGATCATTATAATATTTAACATAAAAAAATAACCAATATAATAACATAATATTAGATATTAATATCCATTCTTAATATTAATAGTGACTGCTAATTATATATGATGTGATTACATCTAAATCTATATCGAACTAATCAAATATCGATTAAGAATTCCATCGGTTAAAGCATGTCAAACAGTCAACTTGAATTTGAGTTAAGGGAATAAGATATTTAATAACAGCATCGATTAATTATTAACACTCCTTAATCAAGTATGTCTAATCGACTAGTTAAGGCAGCAGCCGGATATCATATTGGCAGCGATTCACACATATCCATTGACTAGAGGATACAATGACTGGATAGATTGAAAAGGTGTGATTACCACAAGACACGGGATGTGTTTTATCCACGATAACTCCCCTCTTCAGATTGCAGCTATAAGAAGAGTTCGCCATCGGTCCCTGAGGGAGCAGGGAGAAAATAATCAAGTTCTAGGAATATCATCAGATCGGACTGTAAGTCTGTAACTGAGTAACAACAAGGATTAAAACCTCAAGGCTATCAGCAAACACTGTAATCTGGTATATTACAGTTTTATGATATTCACTGATAAGAAGTATAGTTACAATAAATAAAGAAATATAAGGCTTACTAAGGTTAATGAACGATTGGAATATATATATATATATATATATATATATATAAACACTGTAATTTAATACATTACAGTATTCTGATATTCACTGATAAGAAGTATAGTTACAATAAATAAAGAAATATAAGGCTTACTAAGGTTAATGAATGATTTGTGCGTGTGGGTGTGTGTGTATATATATATATGCTCAGAACCTGTTACTACTTTAGTACCTGAAAAGGAAAGGGCTTCCGTGTTTCCAAGGAGGGGCAGTATAAATCCAACCAATAGGATGACTTCCAAGATAGGGTAGGGATCAGCGTCCCCTAAACCTTGAGGGCAGGGTCCCAAGATAGGGTACAGGCTTGGATCTGTAAACCTTGAGGGAGCCTATTGTGTTTGGTTTTTGGGCGCTTTGGTTACATTCATATCATCTTCCTTCTCAAACTGAAGTAGCAATAAGGTCAGCATGGACATTAAAGAATTATAAATAGAAAAATTACCTAACATGTTTGATAAATGAGTAATTTTTTCTTACTTTGAACTAAGGAATAATATAGATTTGAATCATTGTATCTTTGTCAAATCAGTTTAGGCCATAAGTATATTAAATAGGGGATAGTTCTGGTAATAACAGGCCCAAGCCTGGCAGGGGACATTACAATTTGTATCAGAGCTTTTATCCTGCCATCCTGTTAATGCAACAAAGCCAAAGGGCACAAAGGGCCTTAGAAAGGGAAAGAAGAAAACTAGCAGAAAATTCTAACCCAAAACAAAACAATATAATGGGTGAACCGATAGGTGATGAGATAAGGGCGTTCATGGAACTAACAACCAAAATATTAATGGAACAAAATGAAAGAACCCAAGTCCTCATGCAAGCCTTGCAAAACATCAATACTTCAATCAACGACCTTAGGACAAATCCTGGTGGAAAGGACATTGGTACAAATCACTCAAAAAATAATAGTAGGTCATCCACACCTAAGATTCTAAAATCATCCTTCCTGCCAAGAAAGGATATCCTAAGGGAAGAAGAGGAAATCAATCTCCTCCATAACAGCACAGAGGAAATGGTAGAAGCATACACAAACTTAAGACTTGAAATAAGAAGAAGCATATCATTCAGGGATTATTGTGAAGAAAAGAAATTAGAGTCATAATATTGGGCCCCGGATAAAATTTGGCTAGGAAAAAATCATGTTATAGATGCAAAGAAAGATGGGAACCTAGCCATAAATGTAAAAGCCAAGCCCATTGATTAGAAGCAGCTATCAAGGAAGAGAGTGAGGAAAACTCCAGCAAGAAGGCCAAGTATAATGATGAAGAACAAGTAACTATGGCTACTATCACTCAAACTACCAAACACCACCCTTTCTGCCACAAAGAACTTTTAGGAAAGATCAGGGGGGTGGGCAGTACAGTGTATGATCCTGGACAAGTCTACCCCATAGGGGAAGGACATACACATTGCTATAAGACCTATCCTCAAAAGGCATAAAAGAGTCTTTGATGACATTCCCCCAGGGTTACCCCCCAAAAGGTGATTTGAACACATCATAGAATTGGAAAAGGTGGCTCAACTGGTAATTACCACTCCATATAGGCACCCACAAAAGTTTAAGGAAGAGATAGAAAAGACTATAAATGAATTATTGGAGATGAGCCACATTCAACTGGGTTCCAACCCTTTTGCATCGTCAATTGAACTAGTTAAAAACAGGGATGGGACAATGAGAATGTGTATAGATTATAGAGCTTTGAAAAAGAAAACTATCAAGAATCGGTATCCTATCCCTAGAGTGGACGAACTTATTGATGAACTCCATGGGGCCAAGTATTTCTCAAAAATTGACTTAAGGTCAGGATATCACCTATATAATATAAAATGGGGATCATGTAAAAAGGGTTATTTTCCCCAAATCATATTACACATTGGAATACAAAACCACCTCAAGACAAGTATGATCAACACCAATCGATAAGATGCCAATAAATTATTTATGCTTGAAGGATTTTGATTCCCTATGTGCTTAGAATTGAAAAGAGGAATGATATTGGTATGTAAAAGACTAAATAAGAATAGATCTGATATAAATCAATTGAGAAAACTGATGTGAAAGAGGATGAAAGAGGATTTGAATGCACCTGGAAATGGAATAGAAAAAGTGAACTCTCGGACCCAAATTTTTGAGTATCGGAGTACTAGAATGAGCTATAATTGCGGATCTAAGATCTGAAGGTTGTGAATTGACTCCCTGCCAAATTTCAGTCAAAAATGGCAGGGACAAGGCAAAAGTCGATTTGTATAGGGGACAAGGCAAAACTCGATCTATACCCAACACTTTCAAATGAAATTTTCAGAGGATCTGCAATTGTTCCTGTATTGCCCAGAAAAGATTTGATGGCTCTGTAACGTATTCCTGTACACAGAAAAACGGGGAAAAGGTTGTGAAATGGGGTTTGCCTTGGTCAAACCCCTGTCTAGGAATCAACCTTCAAATTGCATAATGAAAGATGAAATAGAAGCTAGATCTGAAACATAAATCACCGTACACCTTGATGATGCAATGCCTCTTTGGATGTGATCACAAGTGTTAATGCAATAGCTTGATCTCCACAAAAAACCTAATAGGAAATTATGAAACCAAAGCCTTGTATAATGGATGTTGTTGTTTGCCAATAGTGCTTGATGAAGGAGGAATGCTTTGGAAGATTGAAGACTTGGATGCACAATTGTGGAAGGGATCTTGAACTTCAATTTGCTTGCTTGATCATGAATGCTTGAAAACATGTTATTGAATGCTTGCATATAATAGTGGATCACAAAATGAGGGGATAAGAGGTCCTTTTATACTTTACCCCTTCATTTCGTGATTCAAATTTGACTCAGGACGACCACAGATCAAGAGACCCCGCTAACACTTGAATATTGGGCCCCGGATCAAATTTGGCTCAAAAATCCAAGGGGAGAAGTCGCCAATGGCGACTTGTGTTGATATTTGTGGCCTTTCCGGAAAAATCAAATCAATGACATGTATGCTAAGATGAATAATAAATAATATACCTATTATTTATTATTTATCTCAACATACATCTCATTAATTGTTGTATTAAACTTTGAATGAAAGATAAGAAACATCTTTTAGAGGGACGACTACATATTGTCCAAAAGGGACGACTTGTGTTAATGCTATGCGAAATATGCTTATCCAATTCAGGTCAGCCTTTACCATTGGTGTTGAGGTGTGTCTTTTGAATGTCTTCACATATATGTGTGTGTGTGTGTAACCTATGGTGCGAATTATCCAAGATATAGAAGACATAACATGTCAAGGAAATTCGCTCTATAAGCAGATCCGAATTTGATTATTGCAGCAGTCATACATTGAATAATAATTATTCATTTCTCATACACATTAGAAGAAGATATACAGCTGAAGATGGAAGTACATTAGGTGCAAAGTGAAGAGGAATTATTTACTACAAATCGGGTATGCTCACGGTAAAGTAGAAGAAAGAGAGAGAAAGATGAAGATCATGGGCAAACTGCAAGGAGATAAGACATCTCTAAGTTTAAGGACAAGCCCCCAGACCAAGGATCTTAACTTGTACATCCATATGCAAGGATACATAAAACAAAAACAAAATCCTAAAGCTTACTAGTTGAAGAGACCTTGCTAGAGAAAATGTCTCAACCACTAGCATCATGCTCACAAAGCTATTGCACACATCAAAGATAAGATAAGACTCCATGATCCAATCAAATAGCAAAGTGTGTTATGCTTTGGAATCAAGGAGGAGAGAATCAGAAAGTCGTGGATGACACTGGCTAGGCAGTTATGTTGCACTAGGTGATCCATGAGAGAGGAGAAAAGAGAGAAGAGGGGGAAATGGTCTAGCAAATAGTGTTATGCTAGTTCCACCCATCAAAGAGAGTGCAAAGAGGGAGTCGATGGTCTAGCGCATGCCAGTCAACTCATGAAGATTTATGTAAATGAGAGGTTGAAAGGTCTAGAAAGGTGTGTTATGCTAGTCAACATATGAAAAGGATAGGTCAAATGGTCTAGCAAATTGTGTTATGCTAGTCAACCAATCCTGAAAATGTATGCAAAGGAGAGGTCAAATGGGCTAAGGATAGTCCAAGGAAAGCATTGTATCCCAGGAAATCCACCAAAAATGTATAAAGGAGAGTGATCTGGCTCAAGCAAATTGTATTACACTAGTGTACTCTACTTGTCATGCTTAAAGTAAACAAAATATTTGCAATAGCGAGGCCATGTATGCCCCCACACCCTCCCCCCCTTTAGATGGCAAATGAGGATTGTGTTGACATCTTAAGGAAAAGATGAACAAGGATAAAGCACCTTTAACACAAAGGAGGTATCACATAACCAACACCCAGTCCAGGCCAAAGAGGTCAGAACTCCTATGAGGTCAAGGAAGGGATGAATGCAAAGAGATACCATGCAAGAACTATAAAAAGGGATCCTTTTGAAGGATGTTTGATAAGAGATCTTGAATAAGAAGGGAAGAATTCACACCTTCCCTATCGCTAGGTAAAGGGATTCTTGAGAAAGGATGACACACTTTTAGCCCCCAAGGTAAACGAATTATTTACCATGGTACCCAATTGTGAACAATAAAGAGGTTATGATCAACGATACATATCTCTTGTATAGAAGAAAATCCTTAATATTAACCAACATTTCTGTGTAAGATTGGATATCACATAATAGACAAATGACGCTTCACCTAGAGAAAAGTGGATCCTTGGAAAGGATGTGAGAGATTGATATAATACCTAAGTTACCAGTTTCGATTCGGGGATGGGTTCGGGTACAAGAATCTGGTTCATGGGTTCGTGGGTTTGTGAATTTTTTTTCATTACGATTTGTATGGGTTCGTGTGTATATATATAAAAATATATATATATGTATTATATATACAAAAAAAAGAGCGAAATGAGGGAGAAAATGTGAAATGAAATGTGTTTGGAGGCTCCATACTAGGGTCGTTTTAGGGTTTGGAAAAAAATTAATAATAAAATCATTTTTAAGTGAGTTTGGGCCCACTTTAACTCAGTTTGGGTCGTAGGTCACTGGTGGTCCGCCGGATCTGCGTTGGATCCCCCAAGATCCGTGCTAGATCCGCATAGGGTCCCTATTCAGACCTGTGGGTCCGTCCGGATCCGCAGTGGTGTGGATCTGGACAGACCCACAGGTCCAAACACGGACCCTGTGCAGATCCAACATGGACTGGTCTGTGAATCCGAACCCGGACTCGAACCCGAACCCGGCTCGAGGGTCCAAGGTCCGAATTTGGTAACTTAGTATAATACCCTTGCCCCCCAAGTGTAGAGACAAGAGTAAGGAGAAAGAGGACCTATTATGTTACTCACAAAGTATGATTGCACCATGCATGGCAATGAGCCCCCAAAGGACAGGCTAACAATCTCACATAGTGTGCAGCAACATAATAGGAACTTAAATTTTCTTTGAAGAAATCAGGATTGAAAAATAACTCATTGCAACATGTTATGTGAATGATATCAATATCAATGAGTTGCTGAATTTTGTAATGTAAGGCTTGACATTCATTAGTAGAGTGGTCATGATATCTGTGATACATGCAAAAAGGGAGATCTACAAGATTTTGACTATGCTTCTTTTTTCAGTTAGCTCGAGTAATCAACTTGGCATGAAGAAGGCTAGGCAAAATGATTTCTTGATTCAAGTTAGATGATAAGGGAAGAGATGTGGACAAAGGAAGTTTGAAACCAAATGCTTCGATACGTTTATCATGAATCGCAAAGCTTTGTTGGACACATCCTAAACCATGTTGAAGATTAGTAGTTGAATTGTTTAGAGAATCAGGTTGAATAAATGACACACTAGGCCTTCTAAAGATGGCGTAAAGTCTAATGATCCCTAATCGTCATCTAAAAGGGCACTTGTAAGAGAAGTCTCTTTAGAAGAAGATATATTTTGCCTAAATGGTTTAGTAATAACAAGAGAATCAGATTCAGTTCGTAAGAAACTTTGGATCTTATCATCAGCAACAAGGGTATACATGGTGTTGTTATAGATGAACTTCACTTTGCGATGAAGGGTCGAAGGAATCGCGTGCATAGCATGTAACCATGACCCTCCTAAGAGAAGATTATAGTTAAGAGCACTGGGCATGACATGAATACGTGTGGATAAAATAACATCCGTATTTATCTTGCTTAACAAGTCAATGCTACAAACATTAAGTCTTGAACCATTATCAATTAAATTTCTTCGAATAAGGTTACCGTTGATAAGGACAACCACCATAAGAGAAACATGTTGATCTTGAATTTTCTTAGAAGGCAACTCATCTTGAGAAAACAGAATTTGAGCCTTATTATTGGTTGCATTCATGCATTCTAAGATGGAAGTTGTATTGTCTTGCCTAGGAGGTGGGATAGTCACATTTCTCAAGGCTTGTTGTAATGCTTCATGATAAGTAGGTGAAGTTTGAAGAAGCGCCCAAAGGGATATCTTGGCAGGAGTAGCACGAAGTTGTTCTACTAAATCATACTCCTTTCCAAGATTTCGAGGGAGACGGGGTGCAGGAGGAAGCACCAGTTGAGGAGGAAGACAAGGAGGAACAACTGAACTATAGTCAGATTTTGTGAGCAACCGCATGATAGTCAGATTTTTTATCACCTTTCACCACAATGCCTGGGTTATTTTGAGGTAGAGTGGTATCTTGACGAAGATGGACAACAACCTTAGGATTTTCACTACCGAAAACATTGACATTGTTAACTTGGGTAGTCTCTTTGTTCTCAAAGGTTTTGTTTATAGTAGGGAGAGCATCAAGGGTATTATCTTCTTTCTTCAAGGTATCCTGATGATGTAGGCAAGCTTAAGAAGAGGGACAAACACAAACCATTAATGCTTCATCAGTAGATGGAATATTAGGAGGAATACTATTATCCTCTTCTTTGTTAGAAGCTCTTTCACAAGGGAGAGAATAATCAACATTGTTATCAAATGGTTCATCCCAAATACGGAGGTCATCAATAATAGAAGCATCTTTATGAATAAAGAAAACTTTAGGAGAGAGGTAATCAAAACTCAGCAAGGCTTCATCCCTAAAGGGGGAGTCATTGAAAGAAATAGAGGGTGGAGAATCATCATCCTTAACCAAAGTATCCTCATAGATAAGGCTTATATTAGGAGAAGAGTTAACATCAATCCTCAACTCTTCTCCCCAAAGAGGAAGATCATTGAGAGAGGTTAAAATCATCTTTGTGCTCTAATATATGCTTATAAGGTGATATAAGAGAAGAAAAGCAACATCACATGTATTAAATTGATTCTTTTTAGTGGTAACATAATGTAAAGGCAAGTCAATGGGAGCATGGTGTTTTATCTCAAAAGTGACAAAATAGTTTCGGGATATTGCCCTAAATAATTTTTGCAACATGAGAAGAAA
Source organism: Thuja plicata (assembly GCA_018584345.1). NCBI lineage: Eukaryota > Viridiplantae > Streptophyta > Pinopsida > Cupressales > Cupressaceae > Thuja > Thuja plicata. The sequence continues at coordinate 2,245,694 of MU224907.1, forward strand.
TAAAGAAGTGCATACAAATCAATGAAAAGTAACAACAATTCATGAAATGAAAGAATTTTTATTTTTTTAATTTTGTACTTTTTGTTTTTCAAGATGTAGCAAATATGTGATAGAAAAATGCATAAAAAGTAGATCTACATATTAAATCAAAATTATTATGTATCTAAATGCATACAAAGGAGATTTAACTACCAAATCAAAAGAGGAAATGTTATGAGTCGGGTTCACCAAAATGTATAATATAAAATGGGGATCATGTAAAAAGGATTATTTTCTACATTACCGGATTTGGACCCTAGATCCGGGTCTGAATTTGCAGACCGGTCCGCGTTGGATCCAGGCAAGGTCCGGATCTGGACCCACAGTTCCAGATCCGGACCCTGCCCAGATCCGGCTGCGGATCCAGATGGACCCACAGGTCCAGATCCAGACCCTGCTTGGATCCAACGCGGACCCGTGGGAATCCTACGTGTACCCTCGACGATAGCCTGCAGATCCAAATGGACCCACATGTCCAGATCCAGACCCTGTGCGGATCCAACGTGGACGCGTGGGAATTCTGCATGGACCCTCGAGGATCCCGCGCAGATCCCCAGTGACCCACGACCAAGCATCATAAAAAGTGGGTCCAAACCACTTTAAAAGTATTTTTTTATTACTATTTTTCTTTCTAACCCTAAAATGACCCTTATTATGGAACCTCCAAACACATTTCATTTCACATTTGCTCTCTATTTTGCTCTCATTCTTGCAAGTTTGAAATGACGTGATTGTATTCGAAGGAGATCGATTGTGGAGTGGCAAATACCTTCCAAAAAGCTGATTTGAGTGATTAAGGTATGCATTTCAACCATATTCTTTAGTTTTTTGATAGATTATTTAAAGTTTTTGAGAAGTTTTAAATTTTTTTCAAGTTTTTGTATAAGTTTTGAAGTATGTTTTTTATTTATTTTTGTTATAGATTGCAACAATCATACAATGAGTATTCAAGGCTCAGTGGGTGGGGATGGGTCTCAAAAATTTAGAATTGATAAAGGGTCTCCTTTATGGAGACACACTACAAGAATTTCTCAATGTCCTGGAGGTGGGGGTTTATATGGAAATGTAATTTTTTCCACACACAATATTTTAAGATGCTCCTACTCCCGAGTAAAATTTCATTTTTTTGGCCTTGGGGGTCAAAGTATTAACATGTGTGAGGGCCCAAGGCTAAATAAGAAGGGGTTGTCAGCTGCACAAATAGCAGCTTTTGTAAAAGAACAAGAAGATGCTGAAAAATTAGTTTCAAAAGGGAAACAAGGTGCTTATACCGGGAAACAAAAAGTAATACCACCATCCTCTCAACCAACCACTAGATTACATCCCTTCTTGCCTATGCCTTCTAGGAATGATGAAGATGTAGAGCAACCACAAATCACAACCCGTAAGAGAGGCCCATTAGATAGGGCATTTCAAAATGAGTCGAGAGATATTGCTGATAAAAAAATTGGACGTTGCCTCTTTGCGAATGGTGCTCCATTCAACTTAGCGAGATCACCTTATTGGAGGGACATGGTGCAAGCAATAAATAATGCACCTTTTGGTTACCAAGGCCCTATATATGAAAAGGTGTGCACCAACTTATTACACAGTGAGAGAAAAAATGAAGAGGCCCAACTAAAACCAATAAGAGATACTTGGGTTCAAAACAGGTGTGTCTATTATTTCAGATGGATGGAAAGATTGCAAAAACCGTCCATTAATCAATGTAATTGTTGTAAGCCCCAAGGGGTCAATGCTTTTGAGGTCAGTTGACTGTGAAGGAGAAGTAAAAGATGCAGAGTTCATTGCCAAGATTCTCATTGATTACATAGAGTCTGTGGGCCATGAAAATGTTGTCCAAGTAATTACGGACAATGCAAAAGTTTGCAAAGCTGTAGGTGCTTTGGTAGAGGCTAGATATGATCACATCTTTTGGACACTGTGCACCATCCATTCTCTCAATTTAGTGATGAAAGCAATTGGCACCCAAGTACAATGGGTGAAACAGATATATGAGGAGGGTGAGGAGATTCAAATGTTTGTGACAAATCACCATATGTCACAAGCAATTTTCAGAACTTATTCGAGATTGGAATTATTGAAGGTAAATTTTAAAATTTAATTTATTTAGTTTTGCATAACTGAATAAAATATTTTTTTTGTTGTTTACATATTTTAAATGTGTTACTATTAACATGTTCATAGGTAGCTGAAACTCGTTTTGCCTCTCACACAATCGTCTTGAGACAACTTGTGAAGGTAAAGGAGGCATTGTCCCAAATGGTCATTAGCAACCAATGGGGCATTTGGAAGCAATCCAATATAAGAAGGGCCCAAAAAGTGAAGGCAACGATACTGGATGATGATAGGTGGGGTCGTGTGGAGTATGTTTTGGAATTCACGGAGCTAATCATGTCAATGCTTCACTTTGCTGACACTGATGAACCATGCCTCGGAGATGTCTACGATTCCATGGACACTATGTTGGAGATAAAATTGGTAAGTTATAATACATTCCTCTATCCTTGTTTATTGAGAGATATCTAGATTCTAAATTACCATAATGATAACTTACATCAAGATAACTGACATGAAAATCGTTTGATATCCTAGGTCATACAAAAGAGAGAGAATGATCCTGAGGATACCTTTTACAAAAAGGTGGAAGCAATTGTTCATCGTTGGAACAAGATGACCACACCTTTGCACCTCCTAGCATATGCTCTATCCCCCAGGTACTATAGTGCACCCACACTTCGCGTTCCAGGTAGAGTGCCACCATTTAGAGATGCTGAGGTTGCAAATGGGTATAGGAGGGCATTAAGTAAAATCTTCTGCAATCCAAAAGTTGAGGTAATTGTTAGGAATGAATTTGGATTGTTTATCTCAGGAAGTGATCTCAACCCTACTGCTACCAATGACCAAAGCCAAATGGATGCTATTAAATGGTGGTACCTTCATGGGCAAGATTATATGTACCTCCAACTTCTTGCAATAAAGATTCTATCACAAGTAAGTTTTTTTCTTTTTTTTTTTGGCCACTTGCATTGTAGAATTTAACACTTAACATTTTGGAATTTATCTTGTATTTATTTAATTTTGTTGGTTTTCTCTCTAGGTAGCGAGCTCTTCTGCCATTGAGCGGAATTGGAGTACTTACTCCTTTATCCACTCAGTCAAGCGCAAACGGTTGGCTGCAAAAAAAGCAAAAGACTTGGTGTATATTCACAACCAGAGTAACGAGAATCGCGCATGAATCGCGTGAATCGCGATTCGATTCACTGCTGGCGATTTTTTATGAATCGGTGAATCGAATCGGCGATTCACAGGCATGAATCGCATGAATCGCGAATTCATGAAAAAATCGCATGAATCGGCCTTCATGAATCGCCATGAATCGGCCGCGCGGCTAGGATAAAAAGTGAATGAAAAAACATTAAAAAACACTTGTTTTTTTTTACTTTTTTAGGTCATTTCGGTTTGTTATAACCCTAAAGGGTCTTCTATTTGCAAAAGAGGAAAAGTGAGAGTGAAAGGTGAGAGAAAAGAATAGAAAGGAGAAAACATAAGTTTCCAAGCAGCAAGAAGGAAGAGCACAAAAGACATTGAAAATCGATTTGGGGAGGCCATAGATTGAATTGGGAGCAACAAGGAGTCAACAAAAACACTCAACTCATTTGCAAGAGGTAAGTGTTCATGTTTTTTTGTAT
>MU224907.1:2253394-2265651 GCA_018584345.1 Thuja plicata
ATGTTTATCTTTGAGATTTGGCATTGATCAATGATCAAGCATCATAGATTCATACTATGAAATGATTTAGTTTTAGAATTATGTATATTTCTCTTATTTTTTTGTATATATAATGCATATATATATACACACACACACACGAACCCATACGAATCATAATGGGAAAAAAAATTCACGAATCCACGAACCGGATTTTCGAACCCAAATTTGTCCCCAAACCCGAACCGGCAACTGAGGTTATTTTCCCCAATTCATATTACACATTGGAATACAAAACCACCTCAAGACAAGTATGATCAACACCAATCGATAAGATGCCAATGCAATATCTATGCTTGAAGGGTTTTTATTCCTTTTGAGCTAAGAATTGAAGAGAGGAATGATATTGGTATGTAAAGACTAAATAAGCATAGATCTGATCTAAATCAATTGAGAAAACTAATGTGAAGGAGGGTGAAAGAGGATTTGAATGCACCAAGAAATGGAATAGAAAAAGTGAACTTTCAGACCCGAATTTCAGACTGTCGGAGTACCAGAATGAGCTGTAATCACGGATCTGAGATCTGAAGGTTGTGAACTGACTCCCTGCCAAATTTCTGTCAAAAATGGCAGGGACAGGGCAAAAGTCGATCTGTACCCAGGGAACAGGGTGAAACACGATCTATACCCAACACTTTTGATTGAGATTTTCACGGGATTTGCAATTGTTCATGTACTGCCCAGAAAAGATCCGACGGGTTTGTAACATGTTCCTGCACACAGAAAACGGGGAAAAGGGATTTGCCTTGGTCAAACCCCTATTTAGGAATCAACCTTGCAATTGAATTGAAATTGCATAATGAAAGATGATATAAAAGCTAGATTTGAAACATAAATCACCTTGCACCTTGATGATGCAATGCCTCTTTGGACATGATCACAAGTGTTAATGCAATACCTTGATCTCCACAAAAAACCTAATAGGAAATTATGAAACCAAAGCCTTGTATAATGGATGTTGTAGTTTGCCAACAATTCTTGACGAAGAAGGAAGAACGCCTTGGAAGATTGAAGACTTGGATGCACAATTGTAGAAGGGGTCTTGAACTCCAATTTGCTTGCTTGATCATATGCTTGAAACTTGATGACGAATTTTTGCACATGATAGTGGATCACAAAATGAGGGGAGAAGAGGTCCTTTTATACTTTACCCCCTCATTTTGGGATTCAAATTTGACCCAAGCCGACCACGGAACAAGAGACCCCACTAACACTTGAATATTGATCCCCGGGGCAAATTTGGCTCAAAAATCCAAGTGGACAGGTCACCAATGGCGACCTGTACCTTGCAAAATGAGCCAAAATTGGAATTATGGGCCACGGACAGAGAGCATGTGCCATTTTATTGGGTACAACTCAATCCGAGTTCGGGAGATGAATTGTAGGATAGGTCCTAGGAGATGAAGTGAATTATGGGATTGGAGAAAAAATAGAGGAGCACACTTAGAAATAAGGGCTAACCTTGAGTTTTGAAGAAATTGGATCAATAGAGGACTCTTAGTGTTAATTTGAAGGTCCAATAAGTGTTAGGAGAACATGAAATCAATGTGGGAACCCATACATACTAAAATGGGGCTAAAATGAGCACCTAATTAAGGGTGCTTACTTTTCAGGACTATACATCACCAAACAAGAATGAGGGAGGAGGATATTCAAAAAATAGCATTCAGATGCCACTACGGACACTTCGAGTTTCTAGTCTTACCCTTCGGAATAACAAATGCCCTCGCTACATTTTAGTCTTGTATGAATCATACCTTCAGGAAGCAACGTGTGAATTTGGATTTAAAGAAATTCTATATTTAGGCCACAAGATCGGTGATCAGGGTGTGAGCTTTGACGAAGAAAAAATCAAGGCTATTAAGGAATGGCCTAAACCCAGAACCTTAACTCAACTAAGATGATTTGTGGGACTGCAATTATTATAGAAGGTTTGTGAAAGGATTTTCAAAAGTGGCAGCCCCTCTCACAGACCTAACCAAAAAGGGAGTTTTGGGATGGAATGCACAAGCCCAAGAAGCTTTGGAGAATCTCAAAGTGGCAATGAACTCATGTCTTGTTCTTCCCATTCTTGATTTATCCTTGTCATTCGAACTAGAATGTGATGCATCTAAAGAAGGCATTAGTGCAGTCCTCATGCAGAATAAGCACTTGATTGCTTTTGAAAGCAAAAAACTCAATACTACCGAAAGGTCCTCTATCTATGATAAAGAGATGTTGGCAATTATGCATGCCTTGGCAAAATTTAGGCAATACTTCGTTTGTGGGATATTCATGGTCAAGATGGATCATAACAATTTGCAATTCTTCTTAAAACAAAGGGATCCTAATGATCGTTAGTAAAAATGGGTGAGCAAATTACAGGCTTATAATTTCAATATAGAATACGTAAAAGGGAAGAGCAATATAGTAGCCGATGCATTGTCTAGAAGGCCCTACTTGTGTACCATAACCGATATCACAGCAAATTGGAAGCACTCCATTATTGCAGAATATACCAAAGATTCCCATGCAAATGACATCATTGAGAGAAACATACAACATGAAGATTATAAAGTAGTAGAGGGAATCATCCTCTAAAAAAATAGAGAATACCTTACACCTAGTTCAAAAATGAGGATAAAAATCTTTAAAGAATTCCATGATAGCCCCCTAGCAGGAGATCAGGGGCATTACAAAACATACAAACAAGTGAGAAAAAAATACACTTGGAAGGGACTAAAGAAAAATATACTTAAGCATGTCCAAGAATGTATGGCATGCCAAAGGAATAAGGAAGAGCAAACACACCCAAACCAGCTTACTCCAACCCTTACATATACCAGATCAGAAATGGGAAAGTATTTCCATGGACTTTATAGTAGGCCTTCCCAAAGTACAAGGGAAAGATTGTATATACATAGTAGTGGATCGGTGGACCAAATATGCACACTTTATGGCCATCTCTACAGAATATAGAACACCGCAAATTGCTGAAGTTTTCTTCAAAGAGGTATTCAGATTACATGGGTTGCCAAAGAACATTGTCAACAACAGAGGTAGAAGATTTATTAGCATCTTTTGACAACAGCTTTTTTAGTTGGCGGGTACTGAATTAACACCGAGTACAAGTTATCACCCTCAAACCGATGGTCAGACAAAAATTGTTAATAAATGGATAGAAGCATACTTGAGGATTTACGTTACAAGCCAGCAAAATGCATGGGTAAAATGCCTACACCTAGGCGAGCATTAGTATAATACTACGCACCATCTATCAATTGGAATGAGTCATTCAAGGCATTATATAGTTACGTAGCCACTCCTTTTGGGAGTTTGATTCTTCCAGAAAGCAAAGTACCAGTAGCTCGGAATTTTGCACAACAGAATATTGACATCATGAATGTTGTCAAAGATAATCTCCATCGTGCACAGAACCAACAAAAGATTTATGTTGACCGAAATTGAATTGAACGAGCATTTGAAATTGGGGATTGGGTTTTCTTGAGGGTACAACCCTGCAAGCAATTGTCCATAAAAACTAGCGGAGCAGAAAAATTGAAGCAACAATTCTATGGACCCTACAAAATCTTAACACAAATCTGCGAGGTAGCCTATGAATTAGAGTTACGAAAATAGTAGAATCCACAATGTCTTTCATGTGTTACGACTAAAGAAAGTCCTTGGACAGTGAATTACTCCATCTGAAAAATTGCCTCCTCTTGATGATGAGGGTAAGCTCATTCTAGAACCAGAAAGAGTTCTCAACATGAGGGAGAAGAAATTGACGAATAAGATCATTCCAAGATACCTGATCAAATGGAAAAGTCTACCCGAACAAGATGAAACATGGAAGGAGAAGAAATTTTAGAGCATCCAAACCTTAAATTGCTTGAGCACAAGCAAATTTAGGATGGATGGACTGTAATATCCCTACATTAATAGTAATATAAATAGTTTCTTGTTAATTTATTGCTTTTAGAAACTTTTGTTTTCTGGCATTTAATTTAATAATAACTAAATATTAATTAAAATTAAAATATAAAGGTTAAAAGCATAGATAAGATAATATAAATACAACAAACGGTAGTAACTAGTAATATTTAACCCTTAATATTAATAATATAATATTGATTTAATAATCATTAATTATAATATAATATTAATGTAATATAATATCAATATATCATTATAATATTCAACATAATATAATAATCAATATAATAATATAATATTAAATATTAGAATCCATTCTTAATTTTAATAGTGATTGCTAATTATATATGTTGTGATTACATTTAAATCTATATTGAACTAATCAAACATCGATTAAGAATTCCATCGGTTAAAGCATGTCAAACGGTCAACTTGAGTTCAAGATAAGGGAATATGATATTCAATAACAGCATCGACTGATTATTAACATTCCTTAATCAAGTATGTATAATCGACTAGTAAAGGCAGTGGCTGGATATCCTATTGGCAGTGATTCACACATCCATTTGCTAGAGGATACGATGACTAGATACATTGAAAAGGTGTGATTACCCTAAGACACGCGATGTGTCTTATCCAGAATAACTCCCCACTTCAGATAGCAACTATAAAAAGAGTTCACCATCGGTCCCTAAAGGAGCAGGGAGAAAATTATCAAGTTCTAGGAACATAATCAGATCAGACAGTAAGTCTATAACTAAGTAACGACAAGGACTAAAACCTCAAGGCTATCAACAAACACTGTAATTTGGTATGTTACTATATTCTAATATTCACTGATAAGAGGTATAGTTACAATATATAAAGAAATATAAGGCTTAATAGGGTTAATTAACGATTAGAATATATATATCTATATGTATATATATATATATATATATATATATTGTTGGTATGTGGCGACTGATCATGCTATGCTATCAAGCATTTTTGGTTTACTCGTCAACCATTCCACTAGGTTAACTCGTCAAGCTTGGTTAACTCGTCAAGTATTTCCCTAGGTTAACTCATCAAGCATTTTTAGGGTTAATTGGTTAACCGACATTGGAAAACTGCCTAAAAGGCCTATAAATATGTCGCAGTGTAATGTAAAATGATAAGATTGTAATTTGCTCTTCGTTGGATAATAAAAATAAGTGGACGACTATTTCTCTGGTGGATGTAGCCCATATTAGGTGAACCATGTTAAATTTTTGTATTATTGTATTTTGTCTTCTCTTAATTTCTACATTATCTTAATATTGTTTATTGCTCATATCTACCTAAACCCTAACAACTGGTATCAGAGTGGTGTATACTTCAGTAATTGGGCAGGAAATCTCAGATTTGAGTGGGAGCAATGGCAGAGGAAGGCAGGCTTAAGGTTGATAAGTTCAACAGCCGAAACTACCAGCTATGGAAGACGCAAATGGAAGATAATCTATATCAGAAGGATCTTTACCTACCGCTAGGTGGAAAAGCAAACAAGGCACCAACTGTGTCAGATGAACAATGGGAGGTTCTTGATAGGAAGGCACTAGGAGTAATACGGCTGTGCCTGGCATTGTTGGTGATTTTCAATATAGCAAAATAAAACAACGGAGGGTCTAATGAAGGCATTAGACAAACTATATGAGAAACTCTTGGCCTCAAATAAGATATTTCTTATGAAACATTCATTTAATATGAAGATGCCTGAAGGTGGGTCCATTACTGATCATTTAAAAGAGTTTAAAACGGTTACTAGTTAGCTAAGTTCTGTAAAAGTAAATTTTGATGACAAGGTTAGGGCTTTGTTGGTTTTATGTTCATTGCCTGAAAGCTGGAATGGCTTGGTCATGGCTGTTAGTAACTTTGTCTCTGGTTCAAACACTTTAAAGTTTGATGATGTTGTTGGTGTTATCCTTAGCGAGGAAATGTGACAAAAAAGCACAGGTGAGACATCAGGTAATGCAATGCTTTGACTATTGAGAACAGGGGACAACAAAGGGAAAGAGGAAAGAGCCCAGGTAATCATGGGAAATCTAGGAAGTGCAAATCCAAATTTACGGTAAATGTGGAGTGCTGAGATTGTGGAAAGAAAGGACATCTAAAGAAAAAATTGTTGGTCTCGCAAGGGAAAACAAGGAGATGGGCACCAATAAAATATCAAGGAAGCAAATGTAGCAGGTGATATGTTACAAGATGCGTTGATTCTTTCTTTGGATAATATTACTCATAGTTAAAAAACTCGGTCTCGGCAAAAACTCGGCAGACTCGGACTCGGACTTCGCAAAAACTCGGCGGAAAAATCAGCAATAAATCGGCACTTTTATCGAACATTTGAAAATATATAATTTCTAATATTCTTACAATAGTATTGAAATTTGAGATGCTTGTTAAACAGTTAAACTGTTAAAGTTTTAATACTACCAATTTAAATTGAAGAAATTATTATATGTAATATTTATCATATTATATTATTATTGTTAATTTAAATAATATTAATAATTTAATAGTATTAAATTAACAAGTTACAACACTATTGAAATATTATATGTAATATTTTTCATTTTATATTATTATTGTTAATTTAAATAATATTAATAATTTAATAGTATTAAATTAACAAGTTACAATACTATTAAAATTTGAGATATTGAAGCTTCTCTTAATATTATGAAATTTTAATTAATAATATTAGTCGGAGTCCATTGTTCCTTTGCATTTACAAATTGAAATTATAGTGTTAATTTTTAAACAATTAAATTAATATTAAATTTTAATAAACTGCAGACAAAATCAAGCCTTTAACATTAACAAATGCCTGTCGGTTGTCTGCAGTGTGGTGGTTGTCAACTCTCTCCTTTAACAAAATTTCCAGTGGTGGCTGTTTGCGACCCTGCAGTGTGGTGGTTGTCGACGTCTTTCCTTGGCTTTGCTTGGCGTCGCGTCACTTTGCAATTAAAAAATAACCCTAACTTTTTAAAACACATTTTATTTAACTTTAGTGTTTTCACTTCACCTGCCGAGATTTTCAGACAAATCACGCTTAATATCACGATTTTTCTAGGTTAAAACCGCCGCGCGAAATTGGATATATCGCCAACGATATTAACTATGATAATATCGTTTTCTTCTGTGTAGCATGATATATCGCGATATCCACGAAATAATCACGCGATTTTCAACCATGATATTATTGATTCTTGTGTGTTAGATTCAGGGGCTTCTTTTCATCCCACACCCCATAGAAAATATTTTCTAGACTATGGTCAAGGTGATTTTGGACAGGTTTATTTCGGTGATGATGCACCATGCAAAATTGTTGGAAAGGGAAACATATAGATAAAATTACCAAATGGTAATCAATGGTCACTGAAAGAGGTGAGACATGTTCCTAATTTGAGAAGAAATTTAATATTAGCAGGACAACTGGGCAGTGATAGTTGCACAGTCAGATTCACAGACAATTCACGAAAGGTTACTAAAGGTTCACTGGTAATAGCAAAAGGGGAAAAGGTAAGGTACATTGTATTTATGTACTGGTAATATTGATTATTCTATTTCCCTAGCTTCCACAGGAACGGATACAAATCTATGGCACAATCGACTTGGGCACATGAGTGAGAAGGGGATGAAGCTTCTCCATTCAAAGAATTTATTGCCAGGTTTCAAACAAGTTGATTTGGATTTTTGTGAAAACTGTGTTTATGGAAAACAAAAGTGTGAAGACCCCAAGTCCTCTCAATGCTGAATTTCAGTTTATAGTCACACCCTTTCTGTTTTTTTATGGTTTTTTTCTCAGTTTTATAATTTTTTTGGAGTTTTTGATATAAAAAGTGCAACTATAAACATAGAAATCAAATGCAGGAAAGAATAATAACATGCAACCTCATAAGATATATATTTTATTTATTTGAAACCCTTGAATACACATGCATACCTGAGATTGAAATGCTTAGTCTTCTTATGCTTCTACTGGCAAAAAGCAACTGATGTAGGGTTCAATTCTAATCTAAAACTGAAAATAATTCCTCCAAAATGATGCCAATGTCTTCTAAATAATGCCACAGCCTTCCTAAAAAAATTCTTGAAAATTATTTAGCTTTCCTTGACCAAAAATCGCCCTCAAACCCTAGGCGCCTCCTTTCTGAAATGAATGATTGCCAAAAAGCAATCGTACAGCCTGGGAATGAATGCCAACAATCACCAATATGCAGCTGTCCAACCCTTTTACTGAAACCTACAAGCTGATTAATGTTTCTCTGTAATTTCTTCTTCTAATCTGCACAATCTTGGCCTCTGAATGAAGCCAATAGATAAGCAATCTTCAAGTGATATCTCACAACCTCAGAAAGATGATACAATGAAGAAGCTACGCTCTACAATACCGAAAAAGCTCTGGAATTGCAGAAACCCTTGTCCCTGTTCTCCAATGCTCAGTAAATTCATAGATTGAGTTTATCAAATGCCAAAAGAATGAATTCCATTTTTTCTTTTGAGAGACTTTATAATCCCTCAAGAAGTCAAATTTCCCCAAAAATCATTTTTAATAATATTAAAAATGTTATTTCATTAAAACTTAGGGGAAGACATTTAATATTTCATTAAAATTGGCCTTTATAATTAATTCCTCCAATGACCCCCTTTTAATGATGACTTGACCCTTCATTTAAGTGCAATTATAACTTTATTTTATAATGTGCGATAACTGAATAATTATTAATAAAGTATTACTTTATTAATAATTTAAAACATCATAACTCCATGAATACTTAATATTTTTCAATTTCGTCTGAACTAAGGAGTCAACATTGCCAATGCCCATACGACCAAGAGCTCTGCTAAAAATAGAAAGTGTCATTCCCGAACAACCCAAGACTTACTAAAAACAGTAAGTATGAAGAACGAATCCCAAACAAAGTCCAATCTAAACCAAACGAAGACAAAACTGGAACATATTGAATTTTGGAGAAGACAATAACCTCCAATAACCAAGCCTTTGCCTCAGAAGGCCCTCTATCCACAATAATTAGCCTACGAGGGTCACAATAATAGGCTAATCCCTCAAACTCTGATGCTCATGAAAATGGGGACATTACAAAAAGAGGGTCAGATTTCTTAGAGTTCGGAAGGAAAAGAAAAGTGAAAAGTAAGAGCTTGTGCATTCTAATGTATGGGGACTAGCCCCAGTACCATCTCTTGGTGGGTCTTATTATTATCTTACTTTTATTTATTATACAACTAGGAAAACTTGGGTTTATTTCCTTCCAAGAAAATATTATGTATTTGAAGTCTTTAAGAAATGGAAAGCTTTGGTTGAGAATGAGACAAGAAACAAGTTGAAGTGCCTCAAATCAGATAATGGAGGTGAGTACTGTAGTAGAGAGTTTGATTGTTATTGTTCATACCATGGGATTCGTAGACAAAAGACAGTTCCTAGAAGCCCACAAGAAAATGGTGTCTCAAAGGATGAACAAAACTATCATGGAGCATGCAAAGAGCATGAAATTGCATGCAAGATTGCCTTTGCAGTTTTGGGTAGATGCTATAGATACTGTTGTTTACTTGATAAACAGAGGGCCTTCAAGTTCCTTGGATGGTGGTATTCCAGAGGAGGCATGGGCAGGCAAAAAGGTGCAATCCTGATTGTTAACAATTATGTTACTTTTATTGATAATGCAACTAGGAAAACTTCGGTCTATTTCATGCCCAGAAAATCTGATGCATTTGAAGTCTTTAAGAAATGGAAAGCTTTGGTTAAAAATGAGACAGGAAGCAAGGTGAAGTGTCTCAGATTAGATAATGGAGGTGAGTACTGTAGAAGAGAATTTAATAGTTATTGTTCATACCATGGGATTTGTAGACAAAAGACAGTTCCTAGAACCCCACAAGAAAATGGTGTGTCTGAAACGATGAATATAACTACCATGGAGTGTGCAAGGAGCATGAGATTGCATACAATATTTCCCTTACAATTTTGGGCAGATGCTTTAGATACTGTTGTTTACTTAATAAATAGAGGGCCTTCAAGTTCCTTAGATGGTGGTATTCAAGAGGAGGCATGGACAGGAAAAAAGGTAAACTACTCATTTATAAAAACGTTTGGTTGTGAAGCATTTGTCCATGTTGATATAGAAAATCGATCAAAGCTTGAGGCAAAATATAAGAAGTGTACTTTCATTGGATATGGAGTTAATGATTTTGGTTATCGTTCGTGGGATTTTGAGAATCACAAAATCGTTAGGAGTATAGATGTCATATTCAATCAAAAAGGCATGTACAAGGATCAGATGCAGGGCAAGAAGCAAGAAGAGGAACACACAGAACGCATGGTGCTTGATGTAATCCTAGTAAATGTAGCACAAACAGTGCCAGAAAATATTGAATAATCAAAAGCACAACAGGTTCCTCATACTCCAGTAAGAAGATCTTCCAGGATAAGTAGACCTCCTGAACGATATTCTCCTTCATTATATTACGTTTTATTGACTAATTTAGGCGAACCAAAAAGTTATGTAGAAGCAATGGAGTTTGAAACCAAGAAAAAGTGGGAGCAAGGAATGAAAGAGGAGATGGATTCCTTAATATAAAATCAAACTTGGGAGTTAGTTGAATTGCCTGAAAGTAAAAGAGCATTGCCTACCAAATGGATTTACAGGTTAAAGGAAGAACAAGGAGGCAAGAAAAGATACAAGGCTAGACTTGTGGTCAAAGGTTTTGCACAAGAAAAAAGGTATTGCTTTTGATGAGATATTTTCCCCTGTTGTTAAAATGACTTCAATTCGAACTATTCTAAGTCTTGTGACCACAAAAGATTTGCATTTGGAACAATTAGATGTCAAGACAACTTTTCTCCATGGAGATTTGGAGGAGATTTATATGCAGCAACCACAAGGATATGAGGTCAAAGTTAAGGAAAATTTAGTGTGTAGGTTGAAGAAGAGCTTGTATGGGCTGAAACAAGCACCCCGACAATGGTATTTGAACTTTGATAGTTTTATGGCTGAACAAGGTTACAACAGATGTCATTCTAATCATTGTGTTTATTTCAAGAGACTGGATAATAGTAGCTATATTATCTTGTTATTAAATGTTGATGATATGCTTGTTGTTGGGTCTAATATGCAACATATAAATGACCTTAAATAGAAATTAGCACAGTCATTTGCTATAACGGATTTGGGTGCAGCAAAACAAATCCTTGGTATCAGAATAACTAGGGACAGGAAACATCACACATTGACATTGTCTCAGAGTGATTACATAGAAAAGGTGTTGAACAAATTTCAGATGCAAGATGCAAAACCAATTAGTACACCATCTTTGCCTAGTCATTTTAAATTGTCCAAATAAATGAACCCCAAGATACAAGAGGAGATGGATAACATGTCTAAGGTTCCATACTCTTCAACAGTTGGCAACTTGATGTATGTCATGGTGTGTACAAGGCCAGATATTGCACATGTTGTGGAAGTTGTGAGCAGGTATATAAACAATCTTGGAAAAGAGCAGTGGAATGTAGTAAAGTGGATTCTCATGTATTTGAAAGGTACAACAACTCAATCTTTATGTTTTGGAGGCTCCCATTCCACTTTACAAGGCTATGTTGATTCAGATTTAGTAGGAGATATTGATAGCAGGAGGACCACTACAGGGTAAGTTTTTACTGTAGGCGGCATAACACTTAGCTGGTTTCTTGATTGCAAAAGGTTGTAGCACTCTCAACAACAGAAGCAGAATATGTTGCTGCTACAAAGGCTAGTAAGGAGATGATTTGGTTGCAAAGATTTATGGAGGACTTGGGGAAGACACAAAAGTATAGCAGGTTGTATAGTGACAGTCAGAGTGTGATTCACCTTGCAAAGAACTCAGCCCTTCACTCTAAGACCAAACACATACAACTTTGATACCATTTGGTACGCTCAGTTTTAGACGATGGACAGTTGAAGCTAGAGAAGATACACACTAGCAAGAATCCTACAGATATGTTGACCAAGGCAGTAACTCGAGAGAAATTGACTTCATTCTCAGTTTCTACTTGTCTTCAAGCTTAATCATAGTGGAAATGAGAAACAGTCCAATCTAGGTGCACCAATCCAATGGGAGTTTCAGGCATAGCAGTGTTGCTACAGAAATAGTCTCCAAGTTGAAGACTGTTTAGTGTGGAACCTGATCAGTCTCCAAGTGGGAGATTGTTGGTATATGGCGCCTGATGATGCTATACTGTACACACTTTGCAATTCGTGGGGTTAACTCGTCAAGAGTTTTTTTATTAACTC
>MU224907.1:2265701-2289528 GCA_018584345.1 Thuja plicata
TTGTTGGTATATGGCGCCTGATGATGCTATACTGTACACACTTTGCAATTCGTGGGGTTAACTCGTCAAGAGTTTTTTTATTAACTCGTCAAGTATTTCCCTAGGTTAACTCGTCAAGTATTTCCCTAGGATAACTCGTCAAGCATTTTTAAGGTTAATTGGTTAACCGACATTGGAAAACAACCTAAATATGTGGCAGTGTAATGTCAAATAGTAAGACTATAATTTGCTCTTCGTTGGATAATAAAAATAAGTGGACGACTGTTTCTCTAGTGGATGTAGCCCATATTGGGTGAACGACATTAAATCTTTGTGTTATTGTATTTTGTCTTTCTTAATTTCTGCATTATCTTAATATCGTTTATTGCTCATATCTGCCTAAACCCAAACATATATATACATATATATGCTCAGAACTTGTTACTAATTTAGTACGTGAGAAAGAAAGGGCTGAGGTGTTTCCAAGGAGTGGCAGTCTAAATCCAACCAATAGGATGACCTCCGAGATAGAGTAGGGATCAACATCCCCTAAACCTTGAGAGCAGGGTCCCAAGATAGGATACAGGCTTGGATCTATAAACCTTGAGGGAACCTATTGTGTTTGGTCTCTGAGCACTTTGGTTACATCCATATCATCTTCCTTCTCGAACTAAAGTAGCAATAAGGTCAACATGGACAATAAAGAATTATAAATAGAAAAATTACATAATATGTTTCATAAATGAGTAGTTTTTTCTTACTTTGAACAAAGGAATAATATAGACTTGAATCATTGCATCTTTGTCAAATCAGCTTAGGCCATAAGTATATTAAATAGGGGTTGATTCTGGTTATAACAAGAACAAGCCTAGCAGGGGACATTACAACAACACAAAATAAGACTGACGTGCAATTGAATTGTTCTTCAAATTAGATGAGGAAGCATTTTGTAAATTAAAACTGAACAATATGAACTTGCAATTTATAATCTCTACAGTGAATTTTGTGGCGGTTCAGGTTCAAGTGAAATATAATGCAATTACATATCTCTTTCGTTATGCCTAGGGTAAAAGGCTAATGCTCTTTGAAGATTTGATAAAGAATCTAAAATTTTTGACTTACAACAAATTCTAAAACTACATGCTTACACTATTCAATTAAAAAACAAATACTGAGTAGGTCAAGCGCATATGGATTGAATAGTCTAAAACATACGGACATAGACACACAGTAATTTAATGGAGAACTCAATGCAAAGCAATAATCTACACCTTCAAGCTCATCTATAATACAAAGGTTGCAAATTCGAAGAAACAATTTAAACCTTGCCACGCATAATGAGACATCTATTGAATATCAAATGGAGCCTTTTCAAGGAGAATATCTCTACAATCATTCATATGAAAACAGAAATTTTAGGTATTATGCCAAATAGTAGACCATTACCTCCTATCTATAGCATAATTAGGCTATGGTAACCTCCAGACTCCCAATCAAGCCAACAACTCCTATAATTCTTTATCTAGAAATCACCAAATAACCAAGTCAAAGGGTATCTTGTCACAAATAAGTCACTTTGTAATTCAATGTGTAATGTCCCCTTTTTGGGACATTAAAAGTCAATTACATCATTAAGTCTAAGTTGTCAAATTATATCAAATTAAATGACAACTTAGTTTCATTATTTAATAAAGGTTTAAAATGATTTTTATGGAGCCTAGTGAAAAATTAATGAAGTCATTTTAAGTTAAAGAGGGAAAATAAAGAGAAAAGGAAAAGGAATATGAAGAGACTGGCAGAAGGAAAACGAAGTCACGGGGATGTGATATAAAAGAACATTGAGAGGCTCATTCTCAACATGCTTTGTTTATGCTTGTTTATTGTTTTCTCTTGGAGAATTCTGGGAAACTTTGGCTTTCAGTTTTGAAAACCTTAAGACGGAAACCTTCAAGATTTCTTGGTGGATTGGACAGAAATCCAATTCATCTTTGGAGGTGGATTCGCGATGGAGTTCAAAGCTGAGCAGATTTGTGAAAGTCTCATTTGAAGACAGACTTGTAGTAATAGAGGTATTTCATACCTGTTTGGAAAATAAGGTTGTAATGATTTATATATTTTAATGGCAGTATTCATATCTCTATTTCAGTCTGAAATTATACGGACTTCAAAATAATCAATTGGATGAATAGAAATCAGTTGCATGCAAATTGTTGTTTAAATTCGCGTAGAAAATTTGGAAAAATATGGAACAAATATCCTAGGGGGATATTTCACAATACAATAAATAGACTAAAGACAACCCGTCCCTCCTCTTCAAATAAGTATTTCCTCATAGTTAACCAACTCTGGATGCTTTGGCCTGAAGCCTTCAACTTCATTGGTAGCATCTTCCACTTTCAGATTCTTCCATTTGAAGAAGTCTTGGTTACATTCTTGTCAAATTTCATTATTGATAAACCCAATTCTCTTTCTATAACTTACTTTGAATTCCATATAGGTTGACCACCAATGGCAAACACCGTTGAAGATTGACTGATTGTTATAAAAAAACTTTTCCGAGATTGTGTTAGATTTTTTTCATCAAAGTTTCGGATCACACTACATGATCAATCATAGAAATGATATAAGAGAGCATAAGGAGACCAAAAATAAATTTAAAAAAAAATTATTTTAATTTTTGATCTCCTTATGGTCTCTTGTATCATCCTAATGATGGATCACGAAGTGCGATCCCAAACTTAGATGAAAAAAATTCCAAAATAATCTACCCAAAAATGTTTTTTAATAATCTCTATGGATTGTGGAAATTTGATATCATTAATTGGATGATTGTTTAAAGTAACTTATTAGAAAACTAATGAAACAATAACAAAGATTAACCAGAGAGCATCCACAACTGAAAAAATGGGAGCGAGCAGCGTGGGAGTGAGGGCGTCTACAGGTGCGGGCACTAGGGTTTCTGCAGACGCGGACGCTGCAGAGGATGGGGAGGCAGAAGGACCAGATGGTGATGAAGACGATGGGGAGGAAGGAAGCGATGCCTGCGAAGGAGAAGCGGTTGTTGACTGCGTCACCGGCTATGGGGGGGAAGAGAAAGTTGCCTGTGTCGTCGCCTTTGGTGGTTGGGGGCTTCGGTGGTCCCTGTTTCTTCGCGGAGGGGATGGTGGAGGCTGTGACCATTGTAGGCCCATGCGTGCAGTGTGTGCTGTCTACACCAAAGTTGTTGGGGGGCAGGATTCTGGGGGCAACCTGTGTGCCCATTCTTATCATTCGAGGGCTGTGAATCCTAGGGTCGTCACTTTGGACGGTTCCTGTCAAATGACCAAGGCAGTGGGGAGCTCAAGCATATATGCTTCTGGTTCTTCTAATTTTCGGCCTTGGAACGACCTGCCTCTTGCTTTAGAGTGCAGATTTGTTGTTGAAGGGTTTCTTCTTTCTAGAAGCTCTGTTATGCTCAGTCGGTCGTCTGATGGCGCAGGATACTGTAAGGAAGTGTCTAAGGCAGCTGATGCTGCTAGGATGGATTCGGATTGGGTTGGATTTGCCTACTCCTATTCTGTAAGGTATGGTTCCTTTGATTTAGTCCTTCCCCTGTTTCTGGGTGTTCTTTCTTTATGGGATTGTGGACTGGATGCCACTCTTTTGGGGATTTGTTTCCCTGACCTTCTTCCTCCTTGCTATACTCCAATAGAGGCGGAGTATACCCCTACTGAGGTGGGCTCTTATTTTGTGGCTCTTTAGCAGTGGAGATCTCCTCTGCTTTTGCCCCCTTCTTCCCTTATTCCTATTGAGGTGGAAGATCCTTCTGAAATGGAGGCACAAACTATGGAGGTGGATTGTGGTGGTCGGGTGGAGGTTTTTTGTGGATGCAGGAGGTCTTCTCTCTCATCTAGCCACATGATGGCAGGAAGGATCTGGCTTTGGGATGGCCCTAATCTCATTGAGGTTGAGTGGGCTGTGTTGTGGTGCCAACATGGTGCTGGGGGTAAATCTTTGGTGTTGTCTGGCCTGTGGTTTCAGGGTTTTTCTCCTCCCAGGTCTAATACTAAATGGGTTGTTGTTGCTGGTGGTAAGAGTGTTACTCACTGGACGCAGGCCTTCTTGGTTGTGGGTTTCAGACCTGCTCCCTTTGTTGAGCAGGGAGGAGTCTATCGTAACCCTGTTGTTATGTTTTTTGATGTTCTTTTTCGGCTGGTAGCTGGTAGGAGTCTGCAAATGGATGCTGACAATTTTCAAGGGCCCATCCTGTAGATTGGGTGTTTTCGATTAAGGCTTATGGCAGGTTTTGGAGCAGGTTTGCCCTTTGGTGAACTCTTGTTTGATCTTGTGGATTCTGGGTTCCATGTCAAAACCCTGGATATGTGTTTGGGGAGCTATAAAACCCCATTTCTTTGTGATGTGAGGCTTCGGTCTCTTTCTATGGTTTCTGGGCAGCTGGGGTATTATTGTTCAATCTTTTTTCGCTGTTGATTGTGTTCTGGATTTGGGCTGCTGGTTTTAAATGCTTACTCTTTAGCAGCGTTTCGTTTTTGTGGGGTTCCAGATCCCCCTCAAAATTTGTTTGTAAAGGGTTTCGGGGCCCCTTCAAAACGTGTTGTTACCTTACTCAAAAACTTATTAGAAAACTATCAACTAGTCAAATGGGTGATTGTATCATCAAACAAACTTTGAATGCCTTAAAGTCTACAAATGCATAAAAGTTAAGGCCAACAATTCAAAATAATTTTTGGGAAAACAATGTGCCATAATAACACTCTTCTTCATCTCAGAAGCAGAGGCCAATCTCTTATAATATTACCTTTTGTTAATCTTCTTAGGCACAAATTGATCAAACAACAAAAGGGATATAGAAAACAGCTACCCACCACATGCATCCATGATAGACAGCCATACATAACATGAATAGAAAGGGATGGGAATATAAATGTCATGCCTGATAAAGACTTTGATTTCAATATATAAAAACCAATAGGACACAGCAAAGGGTAGCACAGCTGAAACCCTTTGACAGTGACATTGACAGTCCATTAGTCCAAATATAGAATAATTATGAATTCAAACCAAGTATCTCAACTCCTCCATACTAAATTAGTTTACAGACTTGATTTTTTATGCCTTAATCAGATTACTATCAATCTAAGAAATAATTCAGCTTTCAAAGAAATGAGTGGAGGAATTATGGAAAAACTGTAGCTGTTAGATTTCAATACCCGATATAAATCCCTTCTCCGCATTCGTAAAATCAATGCTTGAGATTCTTTTAGCTCTTTCACAGAAGCTGTCTCAATTGTCTTCAGGACTGAATCATCTAACTGTAATTTAGAATGGTATTTTTATGATTAGAAAATTGTAACGAATAAATCAAGATAGAGATATGTTTATTGTATAACTCACTATGATCTCATACAACCTTCCAATAATCAGCAGGATCATGAATTAGAGAAGAAATTTCAAGATATCCATTTGCAAGGATAAGTGCATCGACCAACATAAGCTCTAACGCCTGGAATAAAGAGTAAAATATGAGACAAGCCTTTTGTAATAGATTCTCAAAATTCAAGTTCGTTGTTGTGACAGCTTACAACAACATGGCAGAAGGATTTTTTCAGCAAACATAATTTTTTCTTAAAAATGAAAAGACAAAGAAGTGATAAAGACATAGGTCAAATGTAGCATACTACCTTTACTTTTGAATGCAAATAGACTGTTCTAAAAAGATCAGCACGTGTTTCAAATAATTTGTGCACATTCAAATCTGTTGAAAACAAACACAGCTCTTTGCTATCAAGTGACTTTACACTGAAGATACAAACACAAACATGTATACAACTAGAAAAGTGTCCTCTTGGTGCCAAATGTTCCCATTCATTATGCACATTGCATGCTACTAACATTCTTTAGCTCGGTAGCATATTTCTCCACCCATGACTCTCATGCTTTCCATTAGCCTGCATGAGCAAACAAACACTGGTTTTGGTGGATTTCAAATTGTAATCCAGAATTAAACTAATAAAGAAAGAAATTGCACTAACATCCATGAATTACACAAAATTAAAGCAAAGTAATTTACAGCATGTTAAAAAAGCTAAACCAATGCCAGAAGGATGGCCAACAACTAACAATGAAGTATCAAAACTAAAGCTACAAATCAACAAAGCAAATGGGTGAATCACAAACAAGACAAAATATACAAATAAATCGAGTAAAAGAAGGTCTCTTATAAAAAGTAACCCCCCCTAACACACCAAGAGAAGCCATCTAGATTCTAAATATACTAAGAATTTTAATACTTGAGATAAAAGTCTATTTTGATTTCCCAAATCTTTAGTCTCAAAATTTTCTCTTATTTTTGAGGTGTGTGCATGTGTTCTCTTAATTTCCTTATTGTTAGATTCCTCTGAGGTTTCTTTGAAATTCTCAACTCTATTTGTGACTTTGTAATTTTATTTTATCAATCACAATTCCTCAAAATGAGTAACTCATCCAATAGTTTTATATAACCATGTGATCCAGCCAACATCCCTCTCCAGGTTTGGGATTTTGATGCCACAAGTTATCAACTTTGCACAAACAAGACTCATCCTACAATTTTGTGGTATATCAAGCTTGAAAAGTGTAAATAGAATTCAACAACTCGGACTTAATACACAAAATTCAAGAGCTATAAAACAAAGTAATAGTTGTAAAAATATAGAAGAAAAACTAATTTTGTCAAACCATGTTGAATATAGATAAAATTAGACCTGATACCTTAAATAATAATAATAAATAGTATAGGATTAAAGAAACTGGTTTATTCACCAAGTGGGTCTACATAAAAAAAAAAATTAGTCCTAGAATACTAGGATGCTCTATCTTGGAATATGGATTACTATTTAAGGAGCAGCCCTATGCTTATTAACTAGACCATTATTAGGGTAGGATTTAATAGGCAGCCCTTAGCATGGTTTAAAATTTAACTTGAACAAAAAATCTATTTAAAATAAAATTGATTTATTTTACCTATAAATTTATTTTTCTTTAACAAAAAATCTATTTAATTATAAATCTATTTTAACTAAAAATCTATTTTACTTTAACTATAAATTTTATTTTAAATATATTTTTTGTATATATCGATTTATAATAACACCTTGTTGCCAAATTCTAGCTCCTTCCACTTACAAACAGCTTCACTGTAGTAACCTGCCATGTCCTAAGGTTTGTTTGGCCACTTCAGCTTATTGGAATTTTGTCAAACAATTTGCTTGCAATGTCTTAGGAAGATGTATTATTTTTATGCATGTATGTAACACTCAGATTAACAAGAATAATGTCTTACAACTGATTTTTATCATTGACAAATACTCAAACATTTGCTGACTCATAAACAAGAACCAATTTGCATTTCAACAACCTTCAGACTTCCCAAAAAAAAACACAATATATATATTTATATATATATATATATATATATATATATATATATATACACTCAGAACTGATATGAAATCAGAGGTAAATGTTCTTGGCAGACCTGGTATAATATTCAGAGTTATTGTCGACAATGACCTCCTCATTCAAACTTATCAGCCACTGTGAATGCTCTAGAACTGATGTCGCCACTTCCAGCATCAATTCCTACCCAGCTAATGACCTCAGAAAACAACTGCAAACACGGACCTGCTGATATTTCGAATACACAGTTACAATCTTCAGCAAGACAGTCTACAGACGGGTGCGTTCAGCTCCAGCAGATGCATTTTCCATAACCACATACAGTCCAGGCAAGTGCGGCCAGATTATAGCATGGAATGACAACAAATTCGCCCCTTCATTATCAGACAATTTGCAGTCCAGACGGAATGCCAACCAACAGTGATTTTTCTCTCAATTGCTAAGGCTTCAGCTCCAGCATATGCAGCTCGAAACCTACAGAAAACCCTTGACCAAAATAAACGAACTACCTGGGTCCTGAAGCATTCAACTCTTGCACCAAACCCAGCGTATCTCCCTGACTGAATCTTTCATCAGCGAGAGAGATGCCACCAGTGAGGGGAATCGTCCTCAGTGCCCAATGTAAGAGCCCCCTGTGGTTTTAACTCTGACAAACACTGGATTGTTTCAATTTTGGATGTTTGACCTTTTGTCAAACACTTAGCATGCAATGTCTCAGCTTGCTGATTTGAGTTCCTGTTTGATTTGTTATAGTTTGATATGCTGCAATTGATGTTTTTTCTAAATATTTGCTATGTTCGATACAACAATATAATGCAGCAAAATAGAAGATATTGCAATAATTATTTCAACTCAAAAACTAGACATTACACATGGAATATACAACTGAAAATTCCAGATTTTTACAACAGCTTGAATACTCAGTGTTTTCACAAAATATCAGCAACCCAGTTCATAAAATATCCTCTATTATCTAAATTAACAATACCCGGAAAATTAGGAGTTACAATTAATGAACTCACAAGTAATACATGCCTGGAAACCCTCTGAAAGGACGAATAACAGCGGCGGATGAATTCTTCAACAACAAATGTTTGTAATCTGATTTATAAATGCAACAGTAATATATTTAGGATATGCAACTCCTGGTTGAAAATCGCGTAGATATATCGCTAATATTGCAATATATCGTGCGACATGTTGGCAAACGATTTAATTGCCATAAATATCTGCACTGCGTTTTTTAAAAAAATCGCTACGATTTTTCTTAGTAAAACTCGCCGAAAATCACAAAAATCTAGTCAAAAACACAACCAACATGAGTTATTTGTTTCACCATTTCGTCGGACATTAGGGCTCCTGGTTTTTCTGTCACTTTTTTGTCAGACATTAGACACTAGGGTTTGCATTTTTGCAGAAGCTGAGGCACGAGACACCTTTCCTTGAAAGGACGCAAACTATCTTTTGCAAAACATTGACATAGTTGAACGATGTTCGAACACAAACAATGATTTGTTTTCCATGATTTTTTCCTATATATATGATTAATATTATATATGATTTTTAATATATATTAATATATAATTAGTATGTGTAATTTTTAATATATGTTTTATTTTAAATTTATAATTAATCTTTCATATATATGATTAAAATTTAATATCATATCATTTTTAAATTACAATTTTTAATATATATAATTAATATATGTATTAATATATATTTTATTTTTAATGTATAATTTAT
The DNA here is from genome assembly GCA_018584345.1 of Thuja plicata. Classification (NCBI taxonomy): domain Eukaryota; kingdom Viridiplantae; phylum Streptophyta; class Pinopsida; order Cupressales; family Cupressaceae; genus Thuja; species Thuja plicata. The sequence goes on from MU224907.1 coordinate 2,274,864, forward strand.
CTTTATATATTTGAAAATCGATAAGATGTTGATGTTTTGTAAAAATTAGTGTGTATATAAGTTTTTAATGATTATTTTAGGAAATTATATATTTTTAAATGTTCAATAAAAGTGTCGATTTATTGCCAATTTTTTCGCCAAGTTTTTGGCGGTTCCAAGTTTTTCAAATTTTTTGGGTCGGCTGAGTTATTGCAGAGCCCGAGTTTTTCAACTATGATGCAACTGATAAACCTTCAAACACATGCTCAAACCCTCATTCAAAGTCTTCATAACTTCACCAATTAAGCTCAAACATGGCTTTTGTATAAAGTCATCGCTAGATTGCACAATTAGTTAGATGTTTCACCAATTCAAAGTGTTGAAGCCTATGTAGAATTCACAATTCCACCATGCTGAAATTCTTCAAACCCTTGTTTATTCACTTTACCCAAATCAACAAAGACATGCACAATAGAATGAATTGCTTTTTTGGACAAGCATTGCTTTTATAATAATAAAATATATCTTCGTCGAGATACCAAAGGCAAATAGCTTCTCTCACACACTTTTCACTAAAGAGCCTTCATCAATACACTTTTCAATTAGAAGCCTTCATTAAATAACTTTGAATTAACAATAAATAACTCCAAAGCTAAAAGCTTCATGAAGACATTTTTCACTTAAAAGGCTTCTTCAACACACCTTTCACTTAAAAGCATTGTTTTTAAGACTTAGGATTATATTCCACGTAAATTAATGATTAATACCCCCACTTGGCGCCCACAAGCAATTTATAACTTAAACTCAATATATACCACTGAAAGTGCCAATATCATCACCAATTGAATATAGCGCCTAGGTGCTTGCCAAAAATGGAAACCGCCATCACTAACTTACTAAAAATAGTAATTCGACTAACTAAGATCCTCAAATCAAGGCGTTAGCTCACGAAGCTCGCGATGATGAGCTAACCTCTGCATTTTCCTGGAACCTGCTAAACTGGGGACATTAAACCCAAGAAGCAACTTCCAATACCAATCACAAAAATTCAAATAACATCCAGCATATCCAAGCAAGGGCAAATCAGCCTCTAAAGGCTTGTGTTTATAGTCTTTCCTAGTGGTCGATCCCCCTGGCACTAACAATGTGGGATAATAATAAAAACATTATTTTTATATTACTTCTTGAAATGGGCGTCCAAGTACTTCACTTGAAGGGGTTGTTTTAATTTTCCAACATGTCTTATAAAGTGACTTTATAAAACGTTATAATATTAAATTTAAATAGCCACTTTATAGATATAACTTCAAACTTTAATAGATCAAATGAACTCGGAATCCCACATATAATAGCTTGTCGGAAAGAACTTGACGAAACGCACCACATCCCACCACTGAAAAGATGAAGGCACTACATCCCTGCTGACTTACTAAAAATAGTAAGTCTTCCCAAAAGAACCATCAAACGAACTCTGTTTGGCCTATAATTAAATTTGACTACGCTAAATACCCTCAGGATCCCTCTGAAGTTCTGGTTAGCCCTCAGGATCGTGACAGAACGAGCTAACGACTAATCTCATCATATCTGGCTCAAGAAGGGGACATTACATTCACAGTGATCCCAAGATACATAAAACAAGAGATGAGATCCAAAGCTACCAACAACATACCTAGTTCTAGATCGATAGCCATAAGCATCAGTATCTTACCTTTAACCAGTACCAACAGTAGCATAGCCGTCTTAATATATTCAATAACCGGTGGGCCCCTATTTTCTATTATTGAAAGCCCATATAATTGGAGGGCGCCTCCCACAGGGGAACTTCCAAGACTAGATGTCCTAGTGAAATGTGTGAAAACAAGGCCCAAACACCGAGTGTAACAGGTTGTCTTATTACTGTTACTAAGTTTGTTTCAATATTAGTTACAATTACTCTATCCCAATATCAGCCCATGCATATACTGGCAACTTCACATTTCAGTCAATGAAGCAAACAAAGCTTAAAATCTTAGAATTCCATCATGTGCAAACCTCAGCATTTCTTAGTTTGGCATCTGTACATATTTCAATATTGTTCATAAATTCCTTACAACATTGCTCCTCATTTTTTGTAACTTGCAATTCAAAAGTATATTTGCATCACATTCTCATGAAACCTTTTGAAGTTCAAATAGATAAAAATAAAAATAATGCTTGACATCACACAAGATGAATTAGATCTTTAGAAATCACACATGTAAAACATCTTGAAGGAAAACTCACATACCTGTCAAATTGAAAACTGCTTCTAAGACCACATCCTCGACAATCACGTTCAATATAATCAAACCTACAAATTGTGAAGGACATTCACGTACAATATAATCAAACCTACATATTGTGAAGGAAAAATATCTCAAAACGTGCAAGCAAACTGACTAGAAACAAAGACTCATGTTTAATCCAGTACATTAGAAACAGTAGGTTACAATCTATGGCGTTGGAAAACAAATTTAAGTAAAATCCTATACAAGTTTAATATATTACATCAAAGGAACCATTTTTAGACAAAATTTAAGTCATCTATTTTAATGCAGCATACACCACAAAGAAATTAAAATGGTATGCGTTTAACTCTTTTTGAAGATCAACTTACTTGTCAACATCTATGCTATTGCGCCCATTTGCTACAATATCAAACAGAAATTGTTTCTCCCCTAAGGCCTGCAAGAAAAACAAGAACATGAGGACAAATATGTATGCATAACACCTTGTTAACTTCCACTATAATACCCAATTTCTACAATATCTGTAATGTCCCCATTTTAATGAGCATCAGAGTTCGAGGGATTAGCCTATTATTGTGACCCTTGTAGGCTAATTATTGTGGATAAAGGGTCTTCTGAGGCAGAGGCTTGGTTAATGGAGGTTCATGTCTTCTCCAAAACTCAGTATGTTCCACTTTGGTCTTCATTTCGCTCAGATTGGACTTCGTTTCATATACTTACTATTTATAGTAAGTCAGAGGCTGATCGAGAAGGGCCCTTTCTGTTTTTAGTAAGTCAGTCATATGGACAGAGGATGCAGTGGTTGACCTCCTGGTTCTGACAGAATCGAGAAATAATAACTATCTTTGGAGTTATGACATTTTAATTATTAATAAAGTAATACTTTATTAATAATTAATTAATAGTGCACATCATTAAATGTTATTTGACTTCATTATAAAAAAGGGTTATTTAATGATCATAAAGTCAAATTATAAGTGCCTATGAGGAATAATGTAAGCAAGGGTTTTGAACACCAGCTGGGAGGAATTGTAAGTTTCTTTCAGAGATTGGCACTATGAGATAATGCAACATTCCAATGAATTGTGCAGGTGCATTGGTTACAATCAGTGGCCAAGAATGGATTAATTGATTGCAGAGATTGGGGTTTAAATGTTTAACATATTTCCAGATCAGTTTGTAGGGGTTGAAGGTTCTTCACAATGCAGATCGCAGCTCTCACAGAGGTCTACATTTGAAGTTTTAGAGTAGCTGCAGGTCATTTAGAGGCCACGTTAGCCAAAAGAGAGGTGATGTCTTGAGCCATTTGGTGGCACGTTTTGATAGCTGGGTGTTCTCTCTTTCTTGTCCCAGCCTTGGCATCAATTTCTATGACAGCTGCGTCCATTTTGGTTGATGATCAAAAGTCCAGCAATCAGCTACAGGTTCAAGCGTTTTGCAATCAATAATTATAGATGCATGTATTGTCATTATAAATATTTGCAATTTGATGTAGCAGCAGTATGTTTCAGATGTTATTGGTTGCAAATATATTTGGGAATTGAAAGGATGCATGCCAAGTGTTTGTAAAAATGTCCATTGGTTGTAGGTGCACATTTTACATGTAGAAATCATATGTATGCGTTCAAAAAGACAAAAAGGTTTGCATTTGTATTTTAGTTCTTTGCCTAGATATCTTAGTAATCGTTTGCAAGCTTTAAAACTTCATTTGAAACCATTCCAAGCAAGTAAAAACAATCTGAAAATAAAAGACAGCAAGATAGAGGTTTCAAGACAAATGTTTGACAAACTGTCAAACATTCACAATTGAAACAATTCAGTGTTTGTCAGAGTTAAAACCACAGGGGTTCTTACAATATCATTCGGCTAATTTCCTCCCATTTTGAAAACTGACTTACCTTGCTTGAATTCAAATTATACTTTAAATACTCTTAGTTCTATCCTATGTTTTTAACCAAGAGAAGTTGCATAAGTCTAGAGGATTGTTTTGTGAACTTTTACCATAAGATTTATGATCCAGATTAATATATATTTGAGGGATGGACCAACACCATACAATGCCCACAGTTGTGTTTAATTTAAAACAAAATAGAGTATAATTAAAAACATTGTTTGAGATTATGTGGAATCTTCTTGAATTTCTTTCCATGTAATATGATATCCAGTAGCTCCATGGATCAAAGACAATACTGCTGTAGTGTGTAACACATGAGAATAGTACAGAAAAAGTTCTCAACATATTATATTACTTAGAAATGGTAAAAAAAGTTGGATATCATGAAATGCAAAATTCTTGCTCAAATATGAAATAAAATTCTAAAACCTAAATTCTAGATTTGGTACCGCTTTAGTGATTCTGGTTCTGCCAGACTAAACAAAGGTTTAGCAGCACATATGAATATGGAGAGTGCAATATTTCACATTATAGTTGGTGACTGAAGAGATTTTTGCATCCAAAGGTGTGATGGTACAGTATACGGTACAATCTTAAAGAAGTGGCGCAGCAAGCCAAGGCCCAGTAATTCTGAAGCTGAGAAGCATGCTGTCGAACAATGATAGAATGCTTATAAATGATAATGGTGTTTTATCTACTTGTTTCCATATGTTTCTTGGATGTGCCACTTTAGCTCCACATGCATTTTATTTCAAACATGGAAGAAAAAAAAAATCTAATAAACAAAACTTTCAAAACACTATCCTTGCAGGCCCCTTCTTCAACAGAAACACCAATTATTTTTTATTTGGTTCTATGCAAGATCTCAAAAAGAAATTGCAATCAGTGATTTAAAACTTTTTGAGTAACTCACAAAATCACAATTACTCATGAGCCGAGAATCTGGTTTGTTACTTGGCCAAAAACTTTCTAGCAAGTTTTGGACAAGTACTTGTCAGTGGGGCAAGTTTGGCGAGTTACTAGTCGGTGTGTGAATCGCTAGAATTTTTCTGATGATTACACACAGAGCAACTTGTTTGAAAGCTCATAGTTACTCACAAGTCCTGCAAGTAAACATGCATAATTACACAAAAATACAGACCACAGCCTGAAAATAGAAAAAATACTCTTTTTTTCACTTCTGATTCATGCTCTTGTGCCCTTCACTCCTTGATTTTGCTGTATCATTTTTTAGCCATTTCAACTAATTTTGGATCTTGCGCTGGTTTCTTGGAATTACTGACAACATTTAAAATTTAAATGTTATGTAACTCTTTCTTTTCGTTTCTTAATTTTGGAGTTTATTATTTTTCTTTCATTCTTGATGTGTTCTAGAACTTCTAGGGTTCTAATCAATCATGTTTTGTTTATTCTTTTTCTTCCTTCATTTAGAGCTAAGGCTTCTAATTCTAGTCTTCAATTTTTTTATCTTTTCACCAATTTTCTAGGGTTTTCAACTGTGTACATAGAAAACATCGGGATATAATTGTAGTAGTGTCAAGGTTAGCAACACTACTTGGAAGTATGGCACACTAATTACAAAGGCAGAAATGCCAGTGTTCAATTATTCTAGCTTGAGGATGAGAGGTAACATCACTCACCTCAAATGTCACCTTGCATGAATTGTTAGTTGAGATGTGCAGTTGTGCAGTTCAATGGAACCAAAGATCATGTTAGAGATGAAAGTTGCCTTTGTTTTGTATGAGAAGAAAATAGAAAAGAAGAGGACGGCTGAGGCAATTGCATTTATGATGAATTATCCTTTGGAATCAGAGACTAATGTACTGTGCTATCATCTTGACCAACAAATAAGGAGGTCGTCTACTGGAGATGGTTACAGCTGAGTGCAGTCTCACTCATAGGAATTCTTTGTTCCTCGATACTTCTAATGAGCAACCTTTGCTCAAAAGAACCAAGGGGGACTACGAGTGCAGTCTCACTCATAGGAATTCCATGTTACAAGGAACCCATATTGGAAGCTGTTGATCAATGGATTGATTATGGGTGGAAAAAGTTTCAAGGCACCTAGTCCATATGATTTGACTGGGCTCTTGCTCGATGAAGGTGTGAAAAACACTAGTCATAGAAGAAGATCAAAAGAGAATGTAGTGCAAAAAAGGTTGCATTGTTTTGCCTAATGGATGGATAATGGCAACAATCACACATTGATCAACTTGCTAGTGCCTTCAGGAGGATAGATTGGGTTTTTTAAGTCAATCAATGCTTCTCATGAAGTTAAAAATGCTACAACTCCATGCAATATGTTTCATGTGTGATTAACCCTGCTCGTTCAACCTCTATCCAGCCTGTGACTGTCTGTGTTTTTGGTTTGATATTTTTTACCAAGAATTGTATTTTTTTTTTGGCTTTTGAAAAGATATGCATTTTTTGAATTTTTTAAAAAATAATTGACAATATCAACAATGCTTGCATAATAGTAATTCTGAAGCTAATTTCCAATGCATTGAACTGGGATGATTTCTATTTGATTGAAGTATATACAATGCAAGTGAAAAGATTTATCAAACACTAAAAATTAAATTGCAGCTGAAAAAGAAACCTGGTAACCAATCACACCACTTGGTAATTGATAGGAAAGCCCTCCAATCTGTATACAAATCCTTTATAATGGCTGAACGTCCAATACTGGACAGAAATGAAGCTCACAACCTAGGCGTTTTGACCTTGAAGTCTAACGCCATAGCAGAGGGTCTCACGTGGGGCCTGGTAGCTGTACTGCAGCCCTTGGAAAGATTATAATTTGTCAAGAAAATGCTGCACTTTGCTACTATAGATTGGCCACGGCGATTCTCTGCAATAACTCCTTTATTTAATCCTCCAAACTCCCTAAACTTCATAAATTATACACAACTATGGCTCCTATGTGAAGCCATCACTGGAATGCAAACTTCAATGGATCTTTCACCACCTCAGAATGCTGAAACTATGAAGAATTATCGTTCTCCAGACCCTGGTTGCCAAAACCCTTGCACACTTCCCAGAGACATCAAGAAAACCAAGTCAAATATCATAAGCATGAAGAAGTCGATTTTCTTCCTTGGCTTTTATAATTCCTCAACAAGTTCGATCCATGAAGCTTCTCCAATAAGTTTCATTAATGACCTATATATTTTCTTTTGATGTTGCAAGTCAACTTAATAATATATCATAAATGTGGCGCCCCTTTTTAATTAAGTCATTTAATGTATCTTTAAATATATCCCTTGGCCCCATTCACTTTATAACGGTTTATAAAGTTAAATAATAACTTTATAATATAACCATTAACAAATAATATCATTAATGCAATTATAAGTTTAATATCTCATTGAATACTCATTATCTCTTTGTCCGTTCTGAACCTGGAGGTCAACCATTTTTCCATTGAGCATCCAACTGCCTTACTAAAAAAAGCAAGGGTCCCTCTCTATCAACCACTGACATACTATAATTAGTAAATCCCTAAATACCTAATCAAATCAATGTTGCCAAGGGTCAACACTACAACTGAGCCCGGTCCAAGTGCCCTACAAAACATAGAAATGTTGTATAAATGATTTACTATAAATAGTATGCGTACCAAACTGAACCAAACAAAGAGAAATCTTGAACGCTTCAGTACTCCGGAAGGGAAAGAGTCTCCTGTTCTGTCAACTAGGAACCCTCTAACCATCTGACTTAGCCTACGAGGGCCAATGAGAGGCTAAACCAATCATAAACAGTGGTGAGCTAAAATGGGGACATTACAATCCGCCCTCCCTGAAATTGCTTGTCCCCAAGCAATCTCTCAATTGGGAGCTCATTATACTCGTCCTGAAGAGAAATCACAACTCCACCAAGATCCCGCGGGTAGAAATGTGTAATGTCCCTATCGTCACGAACCAATTCCTGCAACAACATCATCAACGCAACCAACAGAGTCTGCCAAACTACAACAGATTCAATGACAAATGTTGCAGGAATAGAAACATCATGCAAGGGCAACTTTGTAGACTGGCAATACTTGCCCCCCAACACCATGCAAGATAAACGGTCATACATATCATCTAGCTCATGCACGACTGAACTGTGCATCTGGAAAATATCATGTACATGAGGATCAAATGAAAAACTATATGCACTCCTTACCATGTACACCCCTGAAAAACTCCTCTGTGAGTTCTGTCTAGAATTCCGATGCATTATTAGGATCCCAAACATCATGAACGCTCATCTCAATAGAGTGATCAACATCAACCTCGAAAAGCAGATTGTCATACCATGTAGCATGCCTCAAACAAAGGATTGTTCACAAAGTGAACCTCACCATTGCATCGATTTGAATTGTATGCCTCCGAACTGTGGGAGTCATCAAATGTGTCACACTCCTCCTGAATCACATCTTGCTCCTCCTCTATCACCTCGCTCTTCTCTCTAAAAAGAGAAAGAGCGCAAGCTCCCCTCTGTAATTCCCCTCAACACGTACCTACTGCCCTGGAACTCAAATCTCATCTCCATCATAGGCAAGTTGAGGGTGAACTCTCCAATATCCTGAAGCCACTGCAGACCCAGCACTATATCTAACTCACCCAAGTTGACTGCATAGAAGTCAACCCGTAGCTCGTAGTTGCCAAGTGAAAGAGTGAGATCACATATACGTCTAGTGCAAGCAAGGGTGTGACCATCTACCACTTTAACATGGAATCCAATGAAGTCCTCTATCTGGAGTCTACACCTACTGACAAAACCCTCATCAATAAAATTATGTGTAGCCCTAGTGTCTAGCATGGCAACACATCGTTGTCCATCCACTAATCTCCTAATCCTGAAAGCAGATGCATGTGGTACTGTGGTGGATAATGCCAACAGGGATAGTTTGGCATCAGGTCCCAACTCTAGAGAGGCTTTCCAAACCTCATAATCATCAGAAACGGTTGGCTGGTCTGAAATTTCAAACTCGTCATCATCATAATAAATCCACATGGAACGGTTAGCTTTAACCTTCAGTCTCAATGGACAACTATGGTCACGATCATAGGGTTCTTTGCACCAATAACATAGTTGTTTCTTCCTTAGTTCCTCACGAGTTGCATCATCAAATTTTGTTATTGATTTTTTCTTTTGATCTGTATTTGGTGGATGATCCTCCTCACAAGGCAGGGTGCTAGACTTAGGCTGAAATTGCTTCTTAGGAGCTGCAAGCTCGATACTCCTTGCCTTTTTAATGGCTACATGCAAGAAAGGCAGATCAAAAGCCTTAAGCCAACCTCTCAAAGGCTCTTGAAGACCCTCAGTAAACGACATAACCAATTGCCTCTCTATCACATCAGGTACCATCACAGCGAGCCTTTGGACCTTGCTAATGTAAGAATCCAAACTGCCCATCTGTCTAAGTTGAGCAAGATCTCTGAAGTATACCTTTGGATCCTTTTTGTCGAAGCACTTAATCAATCTATCTGAGTATTCCTGATAGGAAGTAATGAGGTTATGCTGCAAGGTAACCATCTCATGATGCCACCCATCGTAAGCTACACCATCCAAATGTAATGTTGCAAACTTAATTGCATCCTCTTCTGTCATGTGTTGAAGAGTCAAGAAAGTGTCTAATTTACTAATCCAAGCTCTAGTTGTAACCTTCCTGCTACCATCAAATGGAGTAAGTGTGAGCTTGCTAGTGGCATGTTTAAGATCATTATTTTGGTTCCTTGTCTTCTCTCTTTCCTTGGCCTGCTATGCTCTCTCCTTTGAGTCATGAATCTATCAAAAGGCAAGTGTTCCTTCACTCTTAGTGGTAATGCATCCCACTCATCATGCAAGGCCAAGACGTTATCTGTAAATGCTATACCTTCTTCCTTTTCTACACTCCCTTCCTCTACTTCATTCCTCAACAATGTAGGACATGTAGGCCTACCATAGGTGCCTGTAGGTACTCTTCTTGCACTAGGGGTCCCAAATGCACTGCCATGCTCTTTCTGATCACGATGTTGCCCTCTAGGTAGAGACGTCTACTGTATAGTTGTGGTAAGATGCTACAGAATATTTTTCACCCGTTGCTATCCTGTTGCAAGACAACTCAACCATTGCCTCTCTTTCTTCATCATTGCCTGCATTTTTAGGTGGACTACCACCTCTCCTGTCACCCATAATTTCCAATGGTGTTTCCTGTAATTGATCAACCTGTTATCTTATTCTTCTGCGAGTATAGTACTTGTGTGGATCAAACCGTTGTTGCTGCATATGAAACCCCAACACTGAAGGATGGCAAGAAACGGCTTTGATACCACTATGATGAACACTGCTGGTTCAAGTATTGTATTTTTTGGGGGGTTTTGAAAATATATGCTTTTTATGATTTTTTTTAAAAATAATTGACAATATCAACAATGTTTGCACAAAAGTTAATATGAAGCTCATTTCCAATGTATTGAACTGAGTTGATTTCTATTTGATTGAAGTATATACAATGCAAGTGGAAAAGATTTATTAAACTTTGAAAATTGAAATTGCAGCTGAAAAAGAAACCTGGTAAACAATTGCACCACTTGGTAATTGGCAAAAAACCCCTCCAATCTGTATACAAATCCTTTAAAATGGCTAAATGTCCAATACTGGACAGAAATGAAGCTCACAACCTAGATGTTTTGACCTTGAAGTCTAATGCCATAGCAGAGGGTCTCATGTGGGGCCCAGTAGTTGTACGACAACCCTTGGAAAGATTATAATCTGTCAAGAAAATTCTACTATAGATCTCCAGAGCCTGGTCATTGAAACCCTTGCACACTTCCCAAAGACAACAAGAAAACAAGTAAAATATCATAAGCATGAAGAAGTTGATTTTCTTCCATGGCTTTTATAATTCCTCAACAAGTTAGATCGATGAAGCTTCTCCAACAAGTCTCATTAATGACTTATATATTTGCATTTGATATTGCAAGTCAACTTAATAATATATCATTAATGTGGCGCCCCTTTTTAATTAAGTCATTTAATGTATCTTTAAATATATCCCTTGGCCCCATTCACTTTATAATGGTTTATAAAGTTAAATAATAACTTTATAATATAGCCATTAACAAATAATGTCATTATAAATTTAATATCTCATTGAATACTCATTATCTATCTATCCCCTTCGAACCTGGAGGTCAACCATTGTTTCCACTGAGCATCCAACTGCCTTACTAAAAATAGTAAGGGTCCCTCTCTATCAACCATTGACTTACTATGATTAGTAAATCCCTGAATACCTGATCAAATCAACGGCGCCAAGGGTCAACACTCCAACTGAATCGATCCAAGTGCCCTGCCAAACATAGAAATGTTGGATAAATGACTTACTATAAATAGTAAGCATACCAAACCAAACCAAACGAAGAGCAATCCTCAACACTTACGTACTCCGGAAGGGAAAGAGTTGTAATGTCCTCATTTTTGTGAGCATCAAAGTTTGAGGGAATAGCCTATTTCCTGACCCTCATATGCTAATGGAGTTGTTTGGAGGGTTGAGTTTGGGGCATCATGGAGCTTTTCACGTGGTTGTTGTAAGTGTTTACCTCACCAAATCCTTCATGTATTCTCAGGCATTTATATTCAGAGGTTTTTGGTTCTGTTTTGAGGGACTTATTATTTATAGTAAGTTTGTGGATGTTAGAGATTGACCCTTACTATTTTTAGTAAGGCATCCAGATTAACAGTGGGCGCAATGGGCTAGCTAGTGATGAAGTCAGAAATCATTAAATAGTGGTTATTAATGGAGTTATGACATTTAATTATTATGACACAGGTATCCATGGTCCTCAACATCACCAAGAGTAAGTTCATGATGCTGATTTAGGAAGGCAGTTTGTTGATACACAAAGATGAGGTACAATCTGCCCAGTATGTTGCTGAATATCAAAGCTTCCTTGCTCCCTCTGAAGTGGAAGATTTAAATAATCTTCTGAAAAAGTGCCAACTAGTTTCTAGGGAGCAGGTGGATGAAGATGCCAATCAAAATGAACAGGAGGCAGTCACAAAAAGGGAACCAGAAGCAATACGTGTGCAGGATAATACTCAATCTGAAAGTTCATGGGTCCCAAGGGACAATACCATCCAAAATGATGGTTGGGATAAAGTACCAGTGATACATGCTTATGTTTCCTTCTTTTTGTAAATGGATAACCATAATGATCCGATAAACAGTCTTATATACAGTAAATAGTATAGACTAGTAATCTGATCTCACTCCCCCAATTTTGTAACTGTATATGTTATGGGGGTTGTGAATAGGTGCTATACAGACTCTGGTTTCTCCTCTTATTGTATATGTTTAAACTATCTTAAAAGAAAAAATAATTAATTATTTTAAGGAAATATTATATTAACTTCATGTGACTTTATAATTAAAGGGGATTTAATATCATAAAGTCAAATTATAAAGTAAGTGCATTTAATGACTTTATTTGATTATTATAAAAGTACATTTATTGATTATAAAGTCCAGTTTTTAAAAGGTGCAATAAGTTGGAATGAGCACCACTTTATGAGATATATTATTAAGTGACCATGCAAATATCATTAATGATATTAATGAGCATTAATTATGACTCTGGTTTGGGTGCCCTTTTTGGAGATTTATTATAAATTTTTATTAAAACCCTAAAAGTGGATTTCAAAAGGGAGTGAAAGGCATTTCAAAATTGAGAGGATATAAAGGGTTTTAAAAAAGCAACTCAAACTCATTATTGATGAATATTTATCTTTGCAAATTGGTGTCTAAGAGTTTGTGCAATTGAAACAAGGATTTCAGCTGTACCAGGGAGATTGTCCAATCTTCATTGTTTAGCAATTTTGAGGTTGTGAGAGATCAACCAATTTATTGCTTAAGGAAAGGCTTCACTCAGAGGTCTTCATTATGCAAATTTGTGAAAGAAATATCAAGGGTTCATGCATATAATTGATGCTTATTCGTTACAGACCTGTGGGTTATGATTGGCAGCCATTGTCGATCAAATTTCAAGCTTTAATCTTGCTACTACAGTAACACGTGAACAATGAAATGCTACAGTACATCAGCTGAAGGGTTTCATTGAAGTTTATTAAATTCATCATCTGTTGTTAAAGTTTGAGCGGATTGAAGGAAATCTTCAAGGGCTTCAGGCATTTGTTTGCAGCACGTTCTTTCACGTTTATTTCTAGTGTAGTTAGCATCATCTTCAATTATTTTAGTTGTTGTTCTTAAGCAATTGTAGATGCACATTTATATCAGTTTGGTACTTGCATTAGATACACCATTGTAAGCCAAGAATCTTGCCTTTTCCTTGACATTTCAGTTTGTAATCAATCTCATTACATTCTAATATCATTGGAGTCACAAGGAGTTGAATGTCAAGAGTTGTCACTCTCTTATTTAGTTTGCATGCCAACTCTTTGTATTAATGTCTAGCTATTGTAGGTACATATTTAGATTGTGGGGGATGTCTATATGATTCAATAAGACAGTCTCAAGTTGCCAGAACACCAGCGGGAGGATGTTTCACATGCGGAGGGAATCATTTTGCTAGAGATTGTTCGAAGAAACAGGGTCCAGCTCCTAAACCACTTCCCCAACAACGTCAAATCTATGCTGCAGTAAGGAATTGACAAACCAGACACCAAAACATTCCTATGGAGGCAATAGGTACGCTCTTTGGTACAACTATTTCTATTTTGGTAGATACTGGATCATCAGAAAACTTTATATCACTAGAATTGATTAAGAAAATGTCTTTACCAACAAGGGAAATGGATACATCATGGACAGTTCAATATGGTGACAAAGCTACTAGAACAGTTAACCAATACCTTGAGGGAGCACTCGTTGAGTTTCCCGAAATGAGAACTAGAGTGGACTTATATGTTGCCCCTCTAGGAACATATGATGTTATACTAGGAATCAATTGGTTAACAAAACACAAGGCCATTGTAGATTGCCATCATAAAATAGTGCGGTGTTTAGATGATTATGGGTATGAAGTTGAAATTTATGGTATATACAAACCCGTAACTATAGGGACTATCTCAGCAATGCAACTAAAGAAGGCAAAACGGAAAAGGGGTAATCAAATTTTTATGGTTAGTTTAAATGAAGAAGAAGAAAAAGAAGTTCCAACATTGGAAAACAGTCCTTTCCTTCTTGATTTTCGTGATGTATTCCCTGAGGAGTTGCCAGGATTACCACCCAAAAGAGAGTTTGATTTTTCAATAGAGTTGTTGCCAGGATCAGCTCCTATATCAAAGACTCCATATAGAATGAATACTACGGAACTACAGGAACTAAAGATACAACTGCAAGAGCTATTAGAGAAAGGGCTGATCAAACCTAGTGTTTCCCTTTGGGGTGCTCCAGTAATATTTGTTAAAAAGAAAGATGGAACTTTGAGGCTATGCATAGATTATAGAATGCTGAATAAGGTTACTATCAAGAACCGATACCCTTTACCCCGAATTGATGACTTATTTGATCAAATGAAGGGGGCAACAATATTCT
>MU224907.1:2301279-2314521 GCA_018584345.1 Thuja plicata
AAGCCACCTGCGGTAAGAAGGGAGCCTCCCCTATTGCTGAGAGGAGAGAGAAATCTCACATACTGCTGCCTAAAACACACGTTTTGCAAGTTGTATTCTTAGTGACTTGCAAAATATTTAGCCAACACATTTACTATGATGCGCTAAGGGGAAAGGAGGAGGTAGATGAGCTCACCCATGACCTGGGAGTGACTATGGATTCATTGGAGAGAGTGTGATTGGCCCTTCATGAGACACCCTCACGGATTGAGGAGCTCTCCATGGAGTTGAGTTTGGCACAGTCTACACTAGCTACAGATACAGTTCAGTCTCTTACAGTGGCAGTTGTTGATGATCATATATCCACGGGTTGTAGTGAGGATGTGGCTACATCCATCGCTGATCCAGGTGCAGCAGTTCCAGATGGGATGAGTATCTTGATTGAGAGCAGTAGAGAACCACTTGTCACTCTAGGTTCTCCCGAGGTTAGTATAATGACAGGTGATGTTTGTCAAATTGCTGATAGGCCTTGTGTGGCAATGGTGGATTCTTCAGAGAGTTGTGTGTTAGTTCACGATACTACTCCATCATCTTCATAGAAGTTTCGCATAGTGTCATCTGGTTGGGAGTATGGCTATAATGTTGATTTGTTTCTCTCCTTGAAGCAAATCAGTTACTTAATCGCATGCAGTTGATGGTGAAAGACAACTTGTTGTATCAAACAGTCAGAACGATCAACTAAGAGTTGCAAAAGAACAAGTTGATTTTGCCTCATATTGATTTTACTGCACGGATTCGTTTATTGATTACCTGTTTGAGAGTCTGAAGTTTCAGGAGGGACCGTTTGGAGTCACTAAGGCTACTCTCATCCGAGGTTCATGCAACATTCAGCATTTGGTGGGAGCGATTGTAGATACTCTAACTACGATGATTCCTCATAGAGATTGTGTGGTTCGGTTTGCAAAGAGGGTTACTAGAGGCACTACCCAATCAATGATTCAGAATCAGAGACTGGAGTCGTCTCGTGATCCCAGTATTGCTAGTGATGAGCCATTGATCGAGGTTGGGCCCTTCTATGGTAACTACACAATGAGGAGTGGTCATCATTTTTCTTTTGATCCACATGTGGAGGACTTGGTGATGCGTTGCTGTGGATTGGTTTCAGGATTATACTATCCTCTCTGGGATGGATATTCACCATCTTTAGTAGATGGAGTCAGTAGTTGCAAGTTGGTGGGGGACTATTTGCAGAGTCAACACATCCATGGTAGTTTAGCGGAGGATGGATATTGTGGTTGTGATACAAATACCCTTGGGAGTTCTTATCTCCACAGTATGGTTGGATGTCACACCCTTGGGGGATTGATAGAGTGCAAAAGGATACTTGGTACAAGAGATGCTTCCAGATATTCTCACCTACTTATGATGGATGGATCTAAATTTCGTTTATATTGGGATCCAGGTGGTGACAGGGTTAGCACTGCAGAATGGATGGGTCTCATACGGTTGCTTCACCATATCCAGCATGGTGACGTTGTGATCAAATTAGCACAACATAAGTCTAAGGTTATTCTTCTTAGCAGGCTTCTATTCAGGATTTGCGATCCAGGGATATTTGGTTGGACACTCTTCAGTGTGTTGTGGGATACTACACGTGCGTTGGGGTTCCAGTGTGGATTCACTGGGGAGTATTGCAGGGTGCGCATGGTGTAGATTATTTCCAGTTTCACTTTCGATCCTCGTGTGCACAATTTCAGCGCACAAAGATTGCACCGATGGGTTGTTGTTCATTTCTGTGCAGTTGTGGTTATGCTAGTGCTACAGCGGGTGTGTTTCAGTGTGGGACATTTCAGTCTTCCTTTGGAATTCCAGTGTCGTGGAGTTTCTCTGCAGTCGTGATTGCTTCAGGACCAATCTTAGGGAGGGCGGACTATAATGTCCCCATTTTCGTGAACATCAATGTTTGAGGGATTAGCCTATTTCCTAACCCTCATAGGTTAATGGAGTTGTTCAGAGGGTCCACTTTGGCGCATCATGGAGCTTTTCAAGTGGTTTTTATAAATGTTTACCTCACCAGATCCTTCATGTGTCCTGAGGCATTGATATTCAAAGGTTTTTGGTTCCGTTTTGAGAGACTTACTATTTATAGCAAGTTTGTGGATGTTAGAGAGGGGCCCTTACTATTTTTAGTAAGGCATCCGGATTGACAATGGGAGCAATGGCCTAGCCAGTGATGAAGTCAGAATCATTCAATAATGGTTATTAATGGAGTTATGACATTTAATTGTTAAAAAGTGTTACTTTAATAATAATTAATTATTTTAAGGGAAATATTATATTGACTTCATGTGACTTTATAATTAAAGGGGATTTAATATCATAAAGTCAAATTATAAAGTAAGAGCATTTAATGACTTTATTTGACTTTACTATAAAAGGACATTTATTTATTATAAAGTCAAGTTATTAAAAGGTGCATTTAAGTTAGAATGAACGCCAACTTTATCAGATATATTATTAAGTGACCATGCAAATGTCATTAATGATATTAATGAGCATTGATTATGACTTTGGTTCGGGTGCCCTTTTTGGAGATTTATTATAAAGTTTTATTAAAACCCTAAAAGTGGATTTCAAAAGGGAATGAAAGGCATTTAAGAGTTGAGAGGATATAAAGGGTTTCAAAAAAGCAAATCAAACTCATTATTGATGATCATTTGTCTTTGCAAATTGGTGTCTTACATTTTGTGCAATTGAAACAAGGGTTTTAGTTGTACCAGGGAGATTGTCCAATCTTCATTGTTTAGCAATTTTGAGGTTGTGAGAGATCAACCGAATTATTGCTTAAGGAAAGGCTTCATTCAGACATCTTCATTGTGCAGATTAGTGAAACAAATATCGAGGGTTTGTGCATATAATTGATGCTTATTCGTTGCAGACCCGTGGGTTATCATTGGCAGTCATTGTTGATCAAATTTCAAGCTTTAATCTTGCTGCTACAATAACGCGTGAAAAGTGAAATGCTACAGTACATCAGCTGAAGGGTTTCATTGAAGTTCATTAAATTCATAATCTGTTCTTAAAGTTGTAGATGCACATTTATATCAGTTTGGTACTTGCATTAGATACACCATTGTAAACAGACAATCTTGCCTTTTGCTTGACATTTCAATTTGTAATCAATCTCATTACATTCTAATATCATTGGAGTCACAACGAGTCGAATGTCAAGAGTTTCACTCACTTATTTAGTTTGCATGCCAACTCTTTGTATTAATGTCTAGCTGTTGTAGGTGCATATTTACATTGTGGGGGACATCTATAAGCATTCAAAAAGACAAAAGAATTGCATTTGCATTATGGTTCTTTGCCTAGACATCCTAGTAACAATTTGAAAGCAGTTAAATCACATCTGACATAAGTTCAAGCAATCATTATCAGACTGTAACTCCGAAACAGCAAGTAAAAAGGTTGTATGCAAAGTGTTTGACGATATTCCTTGAGCCTCTAATCAGCATTTTGAAATCAGAATTGGCAAGGGATATCACAGTGGTCTCAAAGCGGTTTCCTACCATCATGCAGGGTTGGGTGTTTTTATGCAGCCACAAGGGTTTTGAATTAAAATCATTGAGTTCATACAGTTGATATTTGAGTGACCAGCACTCTTATTTTGTTGGGTATGGGAAAGTGGCATAGCTTGGAAAAAAATGTTAAGGACCTTGCTCAATCTCATAAAAGGTTAAGTTATAATGTGCAACATTATGAAGATTATCTTTTGAGGAAATCCAGGCACTCATCCATACCTAAACATAAAGATTCAACAGAGCAATACAATGACGAAAATGTTGTGGAAGAATCTATAAATGCAGGCTTGCAAGTTGGTAAGGTCAAAGATGAGGAATGTGCATGGGCTATAAGCTCTAACAGTTCTGATTTTTGTATAAGCAGTTGGAGTTTTTTGCATTATCATGAGGTAGCAGCCATTTCACTTAAGGAACATGCTTCTAGTTTGTTCCCACATGAAGGTACTCGGGATTTGGGTGTTAAAAATGAGATTGGCGATGTAGATTCATGCCATGATGAGTCTGATTTTCCAGATCAGACCTTAGAAAACAAGTTAGAAGAATCATTTGTTGGCATGGGGTCCCAGGATCATGAGTTGGATGGTGATACCATTACATTGGAAGTGGAAGTGTGTGAAAATACTGTCATATCAGCAGCTTCTACCTTGCCAGTTGAGTCATCCCATGAGGTGCTTAGCAGCAGTACCTTGGTTGTTGATGTGTGCACTGATAATAGCACGCATGATGCTGCTTATCACAAGGTGAGTAATGTGGGTACAACCTCATATCACAATGCGGATTTTAATTTAGAGAGCTTGCATGGGAGTCATGAATTTCAAAGACATCATTTGGTTGGCAACTTAAGGTTGATGACAGCATGATTGCCACAACCATAGAGCACTATTTAGAGTTATTGGTTGACAGAGACTATCTTCTCGAGCGGGATTACATTTGCTATGATGCGCTGAGGGGAAAGGAGGAGGTAGATGAGCTCACCCATGACTTGAGAATGACTATGGATACATTGGAGAGAGTGTAGTTGGCCCTTCATGAGACACAGTCACGGATTGAGGAGCTTTCCATGGAGTTGAGTTTGGCACAGTCTTCACTAGCTACAGATACAGTTCAGTGTCTAACAGTGGCAGTTGGCGATGATCAAATATCCATGACTTGTAGTGAGGATGTACCTACATCCATTGCTGATACAGGTGCAGTAGTTCCAGATGGGATGAGTATTTTGATCGAGAGCAATAGAGAACCATTTGTTGCTTCAGGTTTGTATTATGAGAGATAATGTTGGTCAAATTGTTGATAGCTCTTGTGTGACAGTGGTGGATTCTCCAGAGAGTTATGTGTTAGTTCACGATGCTACTCCATCATCTTTACAGAAGATTCCCAAAGTGTCATTATGGCTCTCATATTAATTTGTTTCCCTCTCCTAGAAAAAAATCTGCTACTTCATCTCATGCAGCTGACGGTGAAGACAACTTATTGTATCACAGTGTCAGACTGATCAGCTGAGGGTGACTACCTACTTGAGAGTCCGGAGTTTCAGGAGGGACTGTTTAAGGTCACTAAGGCTACTCTCATCTTAGGTTCACGCGATATTCAGCATTTGGTGGGAGCGATTGTAGATACTCCTTATATAGATATACAAAAATGATGTTTCTAAAAGAAATAATCGTGAACTAAAGACGAAAATATAAACTACCTAATAAACTAAAGATTAACTAAGATGACCATTAAAGAAACATTATAATATTTTTGAGGTGAAAAATCGATCAAAACCACACAACAAAATCCGAGATACGGATGAGAGAATACAAAGCTTTGTTTTTGAGGAAAAAAAGTAAAACACAACAGATAATTTTTGAGGAAAAAATTATTAAAACCATCAGAAAATTTTCAAGCGAAAAAATGATGAAAACCCAAAGAAATATTTTTCACGGAAAAAATATTAAAACCCAACAGATATTTTTTAGGAAAAAATTATAAACCCACCAGATAATTTTTGAGGAAAAAATTATAAACCCACCAGATAAACTTTCATGCGGAAAAACTTGAGACTTCGCATGGTAAAACAGCACATGCAAGAACATGCAATTCACAAAAAACACATGCAAGTAACATGCAAGTAAATGCAACTCACATGCAAGTACATGCAACCCTCGAAAATCAAAGACTTTTGCTCAAACCAGGAAATCGCACGAGCAAAACCCTCAACCAGGCTTGCAATTTTCAGCAAAAATCTTCGAAGACGAACCACAAAGTTTTCATAAAATACCTCCAAATAATTTTATTTTAAAAAATTGAAAAACAAATTTCTGGAAAAAATTCCAGATCAGAAGAGGCTCAAATTTTTCTTAAAAAATTCACCAAATTTTATAAAATCCCATCGACCCGCTCTGATACCATGTTATGGTAAATCGATGTTGTAGTTGTATTAAATAGAGGAGATGAAAGCTCCTTATATAGATATACAAAGACGATGTTTCTAAAAGAAACAATCATGAACTAAAGACGAAAATAGAAACTACCTAATAAAATGATTAACTAAGATGACCATTAAAGAAACATTATAATATTCTAATACATTAAACCATTTAAAGAGGAAAACAGCTCCTTGAAACTCTTTATGATCAACACGCCCTTCTCGACAATGCATCGCTGGCTCTAAGAAATCAACACGCTCTAGATGATATTGGCTATGCTGCAGGATTTTATTGCAGTTTTTGCTTTTTTGGGTTTTTTTTGTAGGGGGGTTTGATGTCTCTGTACTAACTAGTTGATGGATTTAGTGCACGGAATGTTGTACTTGAAAATCCATAAAGAATTCTCTTAGCTCGACCAATCATTTGTGTTATTCAATATGACTATTTGTTGTTCTTGATCAATTGCTCTATTTGCTAGATAATCTGCAACGTTGTTTGCCTCCGGGTAAATATGGGACAGTGAGAACTCTGGGGCTTGTTTTATGATTAAGTTTATCCTTTCGATCCAGTTTTTGGCTTTCCAACTAGGTGAATTGTTTTTGGTCATGGTAATTATTACTATAATCAAATCTCCTTCGATATCCATAGTTTTAATTGATATTTCTGCACATAGCTGAATCCCAGCATGTAATGCCACATATTCAACATCATTGTTAGTTCCTTCTGGAAGTTTGATTGGACCTGCCCATTTATTTCTATTTTCATCTCTTATTGCATATCCGGCTCCTGATAGTCCCGGATTTCCTCTTCAAGCTCTGTCAAAATTTAGTTTTAGTTTAAATTTTCCATTTTTTGGTGGTTGCCATCAAGCCTTACATCTCTTCAATTTATCCTTGATAAAATTTCCTTTAGGGATTATCAGATGCAGTCAATTTTGTGTGATTTGATTGTCTCATTGAGTGTAACTTTTGAATTGTTTGTTCATTACTTTTGTGTTTATATGTTCACTAATTCCAATTTCACATATGAAATCCTTTTTTTTTTTGATGAGATTTATCCAAAATTTACAGTTAATAGTTTTTTTTGTAAATACTAAATAGATTTAATGCTCAGATTATGGTTCAGAATGACTAATTAATTCCTTTGGGGCAGCTGTTAATCTGGCCCGATTCTGCAGTGAGTTATTTCGAAGTGAAACTCATTTTCTGCTTTTGAAACTGTCTAATAGTTGTCCTTTGAAAGTCATAATCTACTGCCACTTATAAAGATATTCTAGCTCCACGTCAGATTTGCACAACAGTGATCTCTGTGTGACATCACTCTTGGGAATTGTGGGCTTTTGTTCTCCAATTCCAGACCTACAGGGATTTTATCCTCAGATTGTTTGAACTATAGATCTTTCTTCACAAAGGAGTAATAATCAAATAAAAATGTATACTCAGTGAAGCTCCTTTTCCTTGCTTGGTTTATCTATCTTAAATACCTTTCTCCTCGAATAGACATAACCCTTCACATGCCCTTGACATTATTTATTAAAAAAGTATATCAAATATTACTTTATCTATTACTTAACCTTTGTTTGGACATAGATTAAGTTTGAATAAGGGACATTACATATTCTTAAAGAAAGTATTCGTTGATACTACTGGCCGCAATCATAGACCACCCACAAGAGTGGGAATCAAACTACTGGTTGATAGATACTCAATATGGCCATCTTCTCTGCTATATCATGAAAATGACAAGAACTCCTGTTTCCTATTATTAACTTCTCAATTAATTAATAGCATTGAAGGAACTATTTAGGGGAACAAGGTTGTTGGTAATGCATAAATTAACACCAGTATGTGGAATGGTTTATGTCTAGCTTGTTAATTCTTTAGATAGCATTTTCTGTGTGATTGTAGGCACCCGCCAATTAGTACGCTGATGGTTACTCCAAATCATGCTACCATCTGATTGCTAAGGTTACTGGTAAGACTAAAACGTTTACAAGCAACACAGCATTGGATTTTAGAGTACACAGTAAGTTCAATATGTCTATAAGTGTTGTGTACTTTTCATAAAATATAACCTCAAGTAGCAAAGTTTTTTATGCATGTTGGCATTTCTACATACATCAACTAAAAAAATCAACCTATAAACATATAATTAAATAATAGTAGAAAGTTTATTTGTATTGGAAAATCTTCTGACCTTTGTATGTTTGCGATCACAACTTGCAAGAATCATTTCCTGCATCAACAACAACAATTTTTCAAAACATTCTATGGAAACATAAGGTATGGACTTGTGCTGTATAATGAATATATATGTAAAACTTGATCTCAATGCAAAAAAAAATGTCATCTCAATCTGCTGATGTATAACATGGACAGATACAAAAATTAAAGACTTGTGTACAAAAAATAGTTTCCTAACAATTTTTCATTTTGTGATAGAATAAAATAGAAATATTCATGACATGCAAATGTGTACCTAAGGAGCAACATAGAGTTGGGTCAACCAATACTGTGCAAATCACAAGTTAAAATTTCCAGTTCTTTTTATTTTCCTTATTATTTTTGCAACATTAAGGCCACCATAGAATTCAGAATTCAGAATTCAGAACCAAAAACTTCTGAGTCCACACCAAAAGAACTTGAGGCTCTAGCAAGCTTCCGATTTCATTAATAATTGTGAGCATTATTTAGGGGCTATCAATCCCATCAAAGAAGAGTGAACCAAAAATTATCCTTTATAATATAATTGAGTTTTAGATTTCATCTGTATACATGTAGGAGGAAAACATAATCAAACTTTTAAAATAAAGGGAAAATTAATTCTTCCTAGAAACTTGCCATGCCTTGTTATTTCAGATCGTACTAAAATTCTACAATAAAAAGGAAAAACAGGCTCATCTAAAATGTCATTCTTAACTGGCACGAGAAACCTAGATATAGGAATCAAGGTTTAAGAGAAAGTTTCTACAAGAAGATGGTATGCCAATAAGTCTTTAGTGGTGTTGTTTAAGGCATAGAGAACTTCATATCACCTAAAAGTAAGAAACTAGTGTTTCTTTTGTCTTAGGATATGTCCATAATCTCTACAATTTGCCTAGGGAGGATATGGAGGAAGGATTGAGAGAAACAACATAATGAAGTCTATAATGTAAAAGTTTTCCATCTTGATCATACCAATGGTTCATAGGGTAAGAAAAAAAGGGCAGAAAGGCTTGTAATAATGCATAATATGCAGAAAGGAAGGATTAAGAGCAACAACATAATGAAGTCTATGATGTAAAAAATTTCCATCTTGATCATACCAATGAAAAAAAGGGCAGGGAGGCTTGTAATAATGCATAATATGCAGAAACGATTGAAGACTGCCTTGTCAATGTCATGAGAAAGAAACTCATAGAGCAAAAAGGGTCAAAGAGGCAGTATGGAGAATGAAAATTAATGTAGATAACAGCAAAGGCAAATTGACGGGAGATATTAAAAAATATCAAATTTGGCATATCCAATACCTTTTGAAAAAATATAATCCATCAAACTTGCACCCCCATAGTCAAGGAACCAATGTTATCTACTCAAATCACGGAAACATCCAATTCCTAGGGAAAAATTCATCCTCCATGTGGTCATAGATAGATGTTTGCAAGTACTAAAACCACCTAGAAGTATTACATCTAAAGAATTGAGATTATCTTAGAATACATATCAACTTCAAGCTACAAGTTACTAGCAAAATGGCCACTAAAGAGAAACGATGCAAGCAAAAGCAGAAAATTACAGAAGAAAGCCCGAAGGAAAGGTGGAATCATTTTGGCTCAAAGCCATATGTATCCAAGGTGTTTCATTAGAAGATATCAAGGAACTGACAAACCAAAAGCAATCACAAATAACTTAACAAGGCAAGCTAACCCTGTTGGCAAGTGATGCATTTTGGAGTGTTATGGGACACTTGAGGGTTGTCATTTATGGCAACACGTCTGATATGATGATTGCTTGGAGTTAAGTACAGTTTTGGAGATACAGTCTTGAAAATGACTAAGTATAGAAACAGAAGTACAGAGTATAGCAGTAATGGTTTGGACAGCGAAGATCGTATGTGATAGTTGATGACTTGCGAGCTTAAAGGAAGAAACTTTGGGATATGTATGACCTTCAGTTAAGGTCGTTTGTGTTTTGGTGTTGATCGCAAAGAGTTAGAGTGTTTTGAAGACATACGAAGATAGTGGAACAGTGAAACAAAGAATGTAATGTCCCCAAATTGATAGAGAATAAATTAATTTAGTTAATTAATTATTTGGTCCCTATTTAAAAGAAATATTATTAAGGACCTTTAATTAATTAATGGGAGGCCCCTTTTTATTTAATTGTTGTCCGTAGGTGTTTACCGGGTTGGCGTTCTTTTGTAAACCGTCGGGAGTTTCTCCGAAGGGGTATTTATGCCCGGCATGTAGGTAGTTGTAGATATATGTTGAGTTTTGATATTTTATTATTATTGCGAATTCCAATTGGAGTTCTGGTGTGCGCCACTTCGGAAGTGAAAGACCTTCCCTATTTGGCCTATTGCAGTTTCGGTGGGATTCAACCCTCACCCTACTCTGCTTGTTCTGCTTGTATCAGATCTGGCAAATCCAAAGTACTTCAGTATTCATAATATAATTATTCCTCTTGCAAGTACTTGTTAACACTCTGCACAGTTGGTTGAGTGTTGTACAGTGGAGGGAAGTTGGCCATACGGTAGGGAGTTGCAGGCCGTACGGGTGGGTGTGCAGAGTGTCGTACGGTAGGGAGTTGGGAGTCGTATGGTGGAAGTGGGGGATGTGCAGAGTGTCGTGCGGTGACGGAGTGTTGCCTCCGGACATGCACAAATTTGTCTGTCTTTCCTTTGTCGTATGGAATTAATATACTTGGCAATGAAACTTAGTACTCGGTACAATTCTAGAACAAGTACTTGCATGAGGAATAATTATATTATAAATTAATGAAGTACTTTGGATTTGCCAGATCCGATACAAGCAGAACAAGCAGAGTAGGATGAGGGTTGAATCCCACCGAAACTCCAACAGGCCAAATAGGGAAGGTCTTTCACTTCCGAAGTGGTGCACACCAAAACTCCAACTAGAATTCACAATAATAATAAAATAACAAAACTCAACATATATCTACAACTACCTACATGTTGGGCATAAATACCTTTTCGGAGAAACTCCCGAGGATTTACAAAAGAACGCTGACCCGGTAAACACCTACAGACAACAATTAAATAAAAAATGGCCCCCCCATTAATTAATTAAAGGTCCTTAATAATATTTTTTTTTAAATAGGGACCAAATAATTAATTTAATTAATTTATTTATTCTCTATCAATTTGGGGACATTACAGAGAAGATGAACGGTCGTGATGATTGAGGGAGTATAAGAAAGAATCCAAAAGTGCTAAGTTGGATTGTTATTGTGAATTACCTATACTTTGGTAGTACAAGGTCGCCGACATTGTATTTACTTTTTATATAAGTATTTATTCTATTTTGTATTGTATTTGAGAGCCGACTAAATGATGTAACACATATATATATATATGAAGAACATTTTGTAAAGCAAAGACGTGAAAAGAGATGTTAGAGATGATTGATGGCAGATGCAAGATGAGAGGTTGACAGATATTATTGAGAGCTACAACTGGAACTATCTAAGCATTGTAGATGCTTGTTTTTGTTCATTACTGAGAACACTTTGTAACAGAAGTATTGGTTGTAAGAGTTGTAAGCTCAGTACACCCCTAACACGGTGTTGTATACCTTTAACAGGGTTGATATTCCTTTAACAAGGAAATATAATATGTAATACTCAGCTCCTAACAGGGCTAGGTCTCCTAACAAGGACATTATACTTTAGTGCATGCTTGTGGGTACCATCCCCACCGGGGTTTACCCTTGGCCAGGGTTTCCTCGATAACAAATAATGGTGTTATGAGTTGTGTGTTATTTGCTTATGTTCTTTTCATTTCAGCAATCTTATGGTTTATTTGGAATTGATTTAAATTTAATTTAAAGTGATGTAATACTGATTCACCCCCCCTCTCAGTATTACTCAATCCTAACAATTGGTATCAGAGTTGTTGGCCCTTGGAGATAAAGTTTAACAGCTTAAGGGAGATCAAGATGGATTCTGAAAGTTTGGAAGAAAACTTTGAAGCAGCACTTGAAGACTTTGACAAAGCAAAAACAAAGAATGGTGACTTGAAATTCAAATTAAGAAGAGTTGAAGGATTTATTAAGAAACTAAAAGATCAGCTTGAACTTTCCAGAAGTCAGAGACGGGATCTTATGGTTCAGATAAAAGAGGATTGAGACAATGATAATTTAGATCAGATAAAACAACTTGAACAAGAGAATGATACTTTAAAGCTTAATCATGAAATGATGGCTAAAGAGATTCGACAAGAAAATGATGATAAAAACAAAACTGAAGAAGCCTTGAAGGATGCTAATATTCTGACGGGACAAATGAAGACTGAACTTGATCACTACAAGAATAAGTATCTGGAATTAGAGAAATTTAATCAAATCATAAAAGGTGAACTTGTTGAGACAAAGAAACATATTGAGAGACTTCACATGAGCAGTGACTTGATCGATGAACAAAGAGAGAGACAGAAACCTAAAGGAGACATGACTGGTGTTGGCTTCAATGAGGCTGAATGTTCCAAGAATCAAGAAGAAAAATTTGATGCGAAGACTGATGGAGAAAAACCTACTCTTGAAGAACCTAAAGAACAGATCAGACCTTTCAGAGGTAGATGTTTTGGATGTAACATGGTTGGACACATGAAGAGAGATTGCAGAGGTAAAGCCCCTTTCAAACCTTTTCCTGGTTATTGCTTTAACTGTCATGCATATGGGCACAAGAAAGCAGAATGCAAGAAACCTGATCAATCTAGATACAGACAAGATAACATTAGGAAAGAGTCAGCGGATAAAACCACATGTTACAAATGTAATAACCTTGGGCACATCGCAAGGTATTGTAAGTTGCAGGTAAATCAAAACAAATCACCTCCTATATGCTACAATTGTAACAATCTAGGGCATATAGCGAAGATTTGCAGGTACAATAGAATGGATAATAGAAGAGTATCACCTCCTATGGTAACAAAGAAGAATGACAGTGATACTAGTAAGAATCTTGTGTTAAGTAATAGCTTCGATATGATTGCTATATATATATACATACATTATTATCATTACTATCATATTGATCAGATTCGATATATAT